>JABUQX010089585.1:22500-34262 GCA_015478945.1 Trachelipus rathkii | reverse complement strand
TCTAAACTTTCTTTTAATATATATACTATTTCGCATAGAGAGTTCTAACTATCAGTCTACATACTCAACCTGTTATAGATAATAATTATATATAATAATAATAATACTAATATTACCTTGGCCTACTATTATAATTAGAACCATTATAAACAAAATAATATATGTCTTGGAAAACCTCTACATGAAAACAATAAGTAGGTTGTCATTATACGAGTAGCGGTAAACCGTCAAGTATATAAAAACTGGGCTAGTTATTTATGTTTATTAGTATACTGCGAGATACTCACTATTAATATATATCTATTCTTTACTATATATATTTTATATATTATAGTTCATGGTGACTCATTGGATTAAAACGAACTTCTCGCCTATGTATGGATCGCAGTTTTCCTCTCGCCAGAGCGAAAGTTCGGATTTCGGTTCGGCTACTTGAACGGACACTGAAAACTGACCGTCAGTAGGCAGATTTTCTGTAATATCTAATTTCAGAGTACAGCATAGTGAATAACACAAATCTCAATACCCACGTGTCACATAAAAGATAACCAACACATTCAAAGAACAGTCTATTATAATAAATCTCTCTCTCCCTCTCTCTCTCTCTCTCTCTCTCTCTCTCTCTCTCTCTCTCTCTCTCTCTCTCTCTCTCTCTCTCTCTCTCTCTCTCTCTCTCTCTCTCTCTCTCTCTCTCTCTCTCTCTCTTCTTTGCTTCCTTGGTTCCGTTACTCTTCGAAGGAGCATAGGAACTTTTCTCTCCTCTCTCTCTTCTCCTCTCCTCTCACTCTCTCGCTCTCTCTCTCTCTTCTCTCTCTCTCTCTCCTCCTAGTCGGCTCAACTCTCTCTCTCTCTCGTCCTCTCTCTCTCTCTCTCTCTCTCTCTCTCTCTCATGGTTCTAGCAAAGAAGGTCCAACCATTTGGATACGAAACCACGTCCACGGTAGCTTAAAATTTCCAAGATGCGTTGAGCTGAAACAGGAAAACAGGGCTTGCCTACAAGGCCTAGATATCTTTTTTGCTCTTTAAATCTCTCACTTGATTAGAAATTTCGATGTAATTTTAATTGTCTCCTGCCCGCAGAGAACTCCCTCTGCCATGTGGGTCATATCGAATCCCCGTGAGAGCGTAATAAATAGGGATTGAGGTTTGAGGTGAAATTAAGGGCTTCATCAATTATATATATATAAGATAATAATAATAAGACAGAAGTTTTCAATATAGTTTATATATTAATATAATATATATATATAATATATATATATTATATTATATATATATATTATATATATTATAATATATATATATATATATATATATTATATATTTATATATAATTATTTATATATATATTATATATATATATATTATTATATATAATAATATATATATATATATTATATATAATAGTATTAATTGTTATATTATATATATATATTATATCCAGTTTAATATACATGAAGCGTGCGTATTCGTGTCCGCCCTTGTATGGATGTAGCTGTCTTGTTCGTGTGCTAATATCTGTTGGTGTTGTGGGTGTGTGTCTTGCAGTGTGTGGTTTCACCTACTTTAAAACATAAATTTACCCGGCTTTGTGGCGATTAGGGTCGTCACCTCTCAAGTAAAGTGGCTAAATCTATGACGTTCCTAAAATATCACCACTCGAGTATTTCTTCTCCACCTGTAGCTTTTTTCCTTCATATTCTATATTACTTTACGTAATATAGAATTTACATCGTGCTAAATCTACCTATGAATCACTGACCACACTATACCAGATATTTTTCCACTTGACTCTATTCTTATGATCTTTTTCCGCGATGGCCGACAACTGACGAGATTATCGATCCCACTATCATTTGAGACTGCTTGGTTCACTAACATCATAACATATATATATTTGTTAATAATGGTACTCACATGTAAAAGAGATAAGAATAACATCTCTATCAATTAGCCTGATGAAAGAAATATCTTACTCTTATCTTGATTATACAACGGTGCATCTTATATTCCGAGTGTGCTAGAGTCTTGTTCTCTATTCCAATTCTTATCATATATATGTTTGCGTCTGCCGCCTCAAAAACTCTCATCACTATTTAAATATATATCTATTAAAAATTTAAGCACAGCAAAAACAATCATAAGGGCCCCTAATCACTAATGACAGATTGCCGAGCATCTCTTGTCAACTACACCAATAGGGGTCCCAATCTGGGTCTGCATATCCACCCGCACAGTGAGTTTTGTGTTGATCTCGCATAAGCAATCCCTGAACACACAAAAAAATACACCTTATTGCTTGAGAACTGACAAAAAAAACCTTGAGCTAGATGGAGTTTTTTTGTTTTTTCTTTACAGGTTTGTCAACCACCACTGCCAGTGGCAATGTACTGCTCTATCTTTCAGCGGAGGGGGCGTGGTTGCATCGGCTAAAATTTTCCACAATCCATAGCGGTAATACTTCCACGTTCAGATGGAGCCAACTAAGACGCGGCAGGCTTTAAAGGTGAGGGAGATTAAAATTCAGCAGGAAAAACGAGATGGAAGAGAATTCCAACAGAACAGATGTGGCAGGAAAGAAGGAAGCACCGCAACTGCGTGATGACTAGCTCTCTGCGATATGGAGTTATCTCCTCTTCTCCATCTTTCTGTGTTTTCCACCATTCAACACCTAATTCCATTTAATCTCACCTCGACTTGTAAAAGCCACGCGCATCAAAGCCTTCGGGTCCACGCAGTCACAATAGCACCCGTCGTGTGCTACGGGGTTCCCTAAACGGGTTAGGCTGGATATGCGTCGAGGCTGGTTAATTTCCCCACTAGAACACTGTGAAACTTGCCTGTCTTGTCTGTGTATTTGCTTATGAGAAACGAGATTAGAAGCGCATCGACACAAACACTCGGCGCCCGCCTCAAACGATAGAGGATTCCAATGTGGACTGGAAAAGTAACAGATCTCTCAGTGTTATAAGGGCTTGTGCCCTGATGTTCAACTACATAGATAAAATTCTTTAATTCTCAACGGAAACACTGAGGTCCGGCCACTGGTAGATAACTTGTAAATAAAAAACAAGACACCAAAGAAACATTAACCACCGCGAAAGCGTATACGCTCCAAACTCATACAGCATTATTGTTCGAAGTACTCTATGAACTACATTATAAAAGATTAGGCACACTAAACCTGGCCACCATAACCAGAATCGATATGAAGAACCAACTCATGTTTGTGTGGGGGGCAAGGGAATTTGTGCGTCACTCCATATACTGCTACCCTAACACTCAAGATCACTAGCAAAGTGATATATTGTCCACATTTGCACTATGATTCCTTTCCTAATCTTTTTTTCTTACTCCCTTCACCGTCCGTTTTAATTCACCTTTCCGAACTCGATCTGTCAACTACTCTTAAATTACACACAAACTCTCTTTTCAATATAATCGAACGCTGCAAACCAAATACTCTCGAGGAAGGGCGAATAAAGTAAATATTCTTCCTTTATGAAGCAACAAAAAAATAATAAAACTAACTCATTATCCCTAAAGTTAATCGTCCACTTATTCCAAAATCTCTCCACTTTAAGATTAATTTTTTGGAAAACCTTCGATATCTCATAATAACATTGACCCACTCTTCGTTCTGGGTCACTGTTTCCCTCTTCATCCCCAAGAATTATAATATTAGAATAAATAACAGCAGCTGCCTCTCCAACTAACCGAAATACATCTTCCCTTCCCAGCATTAACACTAACACCCCTAATGCTGGACTCAAGGTCCAACTTCACTTAATATGTATCTTACTGCTGCTTGTCATACATAGCTTCCAGGCGATGTAAGGATCTTGCGCCGTGTTTGCAGCTAGATTGGACCTTCTGGGGAGACTGCTCCGGGTGGTCCGCATTTATTCACTTTTGAGCTGGACCGGCTCTCCGCGGTCGAGACAATAACATGTGACGAGAGCAGTAAAGTATCCTTAGTAAACGAGGTTAAATCGTAAAGTTAACTCACGGTAAAACAATCTTCTTTCACACGTAATTTAGAAAGCTACACTTAAAGGTAACGTGAGTAAGATTGCCAGTAAGGTGAGAGTGTAAGCGTAATAAGTAAAGGTTAAGAGTGACATGGTAAAATCAAATGAAGGGAGGTATATATATTATTATTTTGTTTTATTACGTTATTCTACGACTTACTATATGGGCCGAGTGATATTCTTCCAAAGGAAGATATATGAAAAGTATATATTTATTCTGATATTCATATATGATTTTCTACAGTTGGAACTACTTACTATATCATGCAGGTAGGATATAGTACTGTTTCATCTTATAGTTTACATATATTACTGTATTATGTATAGATAGTATATAATATACTTATTGGCACTAAATCGTAAAGTTATCTTATTAGATTTTCTTTGAGTTCTCTGGTTCTATTAATAGACTATGGTTTATAAAATGAATTTTATTTTGTTCTGAAAAATATTAGGAGTTTTTTAATTTTTCCTGTGTACATTATTAATATTAACTTGAATTATTCTAATTTTATTATTAATTAATAATTAATATTATTTAATTATTATAATTATTTTAAACAGCACTTAAACTAGTAAACGGGCATGAAAGAGTGTATCTTTAATTAACTATTTTACACATCTGCATTTTAAAAACATCAGATGTGGACTACGGCATCTAATTACTGTTCAAATTATTTAAGGCGTGAAGCGTATATTTCTAAGAAGTGAATTATTAGAGAAAAAATCTATATATTTTTATTACCTATTAGTTAGAGTTTTCTCACTATTCAACTCCAAACCTTAAGTAAACAGATATCCGTTCTTGACGCCATTAAAAAAGGTATTAAAAAACACTTCCCTCCTTTTTTTAAAACATAAATTTCTTTTAATGCAGACGGATTATTAGAATAATCTCTGAATACAAGGTATATAAAAAGGCGTATCATTAAACAGTATTTTACAATTTCCCTTTTTAATTATCCAATTATATGCTATCATATATCATACTACATTATTTCCCCTATAAATTTACTCCACACTATTCGATCCATTATATAGAAATCTCTAGGGTTATAATAAAAGAGGCGTACATAGTAGAAAGGGTTTTTTATACTCGAAGAAGAATTATAGAAGCGTCCAAACGGTTCTGCCTTTTTAAAGTTAGTTTTGAAGTAGAGTAAAAACAATAATTAATTTAATGACGAGTTAACACTGTGAGATAACTGTGTTTAATCAATAATCTAGAATTAGTGGAGAGTAAGTTAGGTATAATATTATAAACTCTCATCTATTTAAATTATAGAAATAATATAAAATATAATTTTAAAATCAAATCCTACAGCTTATATGAAGATCCTATTTTTAATTATACATAATATCATATACCAATTAGATAATAAATTATTATAATAACGTAAAATCCTTTAATTTTAGTTACATTTCCCATATATATATAATATAATTCAAAGGAATAGATATTGTGCCTAATTTATAGAGAGAGTAAAATTTTCAATTACTAAGTTATGATCATATTAAATTATTAAGCTATCATAATTATATTATAAACAACATATAGAAATATATCAATTAGAAGGTGACCCATGATGAGCTATATATATATGGTATATATATTAAATTTTTTTTTTTTAATGATGAAAACTGTATGAAATTTAATACTACACAAAATAATAAAAAAAAAAAGTTTAATTAATGAAAATAAACAAAGAATCGTCTAGTATATGAGAATTCATTACCTAATATATATTACTTATATATATTATATATATATAATAATATATATAATCGGGTTTCACCTAACTGTAATGCCACACGTTACGAGTAAGTCCATCCTAAATTCTATAAATTTGTATCAAGAATGGTCAGTTACGAGATGTAACAAGCCTTAATTTAATGGTTTAGCTTACTGTTATGTATATTATAATCACATGAAGTTTCTCACCTGTAACATATAAACCTCTAAAGTATGAGATTAATATCGTATACCGCCTATCTTAATGTTACCTATGCATTACCTTAAACATGTTTACATTTTACCTCTCCACACTTTTAACTTTACTTTATCTTTATCTTACCTAATCTTACTTAATTATAACTTTATAACCTATTCTTACTAAAGGCTCTTCCTATATTTAGTCCATGTTTATATGAAGCTATGTTCTATAATATTCTCCTATCCTTTACTTTCGAGTAAAACGTGTATATGCCTCATCATTCTATCCAAACATACCATCTTTCAAAGTCGTTTCTCCTGCGTCATCTCGGGATTCCTATACCCTAATTCCTTATATAAATTGAAGAGCGCAGTAACATTCTGCCACGGCAGGAGCGACTAAACACCGTGACAGAAACACATCTGGCTCACAGCACGGAACCAGTACTCTCAGATCTGTCAATTGACCAAACTCTGTCAGTGCTCCGTAGTCAACTTAACTGGACTCACAAATATAGCGCGCGCTAGCAAAGATAATTATTAACCAGTGTCATATTATTTTAGCGGAAGTCTGCAAGCATAAAATCCAAGGTGTGACCAAAATCGGTACAGGTCCTAGTCACAATATTTCCCGTTGAGTATTAAAGGTAAGAGCCTTAAATTATTCTTGGTGAACAGGTGGGAGATACAAGATTATCTATAAAGTAGTTACGAACTTTGAAAATCATCCCTTGTAGTGTTTCTACGAGAGTGCGATTTGCTTTCAGGTTATTAACCTGATTAAGCTAAGCTGTAGTTTCCGAATTATTGAGTTTATCGGTATCTCTAGAGAACTGATCAATTGGATGCTATCTGTGATCGCAACACTCCAACGACAGAGTGGGATCAAATGCAGGTTATTAGACACGAATTAAAAATTCGCGAGAGGAAAGTACAGAATAGATCTCCCAAAACTCCTTGTGATACATTTAGATTGCTTAACAAACGATAGTCATCGTTAAATTACATTAGCGCGATCCGCTGGCTTCTGATTTTTCCACCATTACGTCACTATCACGTATACGTAAGTAAAAGAAATACCATTCCAAAAGGCAACTTATGAATTATTCTTTAAGAAAATTAACGAGAAAGGATACGAATGCGGATTTGTTTTGGCTAAGTATAGGCCTATATGGTATTTACTCTGCGGGTTTAGTATGAGTACATTTAGCGGAATGCTCGCTGTTGATAAATAGTATCCCGGGCGGTGTAAAGAGAGCGGATGGGTGGAGTGTAATATGTCCGTTGCCAACTGAGTCTATTATTCGAAACAGTATGTTGAGGGGTGTATTTTTGGTCTTGGTCTATGGTCGTTGGTAGGGTGTATCCTAAGTTGCAAAGCAACCAGATGCTTAGGTGTTAAGTGGCCGGTTCGTAAGATAAAGCATTTTTCTCACTTAAGTGAGTATTGAAAGAATTGACTCCATACAGGAGAAGTTTTTCCCTCCATATTCACGGCAAAGTAGACTGACATTAGTCGGGGCTTTCATCGAGCTCCTGATACCCTCCCAATCCTCGTTTACTGTTGACCATTAGTGCAACACCTTATCCACCCATCAAAGATGTAAATGAGTTTATTAAAACTAAGAGGATACAAGAGAGTAGAGTCGTGAGCCAACAATTATTAATTTCACACAATAACTACCCGAGCCAGGTTGCTATTTAAAAGCTCTACAAGAGAGGTTATTGAGACATCATCTAACTCCACATTAAAACAAGTCAAGACATTGGGTAGAGGAGAGGAAGGCAACCTTAAGCATGCGACTATAATAATGCTTATTTACGCCAAAAAGAAAACCATAATGATGGAAGGAGAATGTCAATTACTTCCAACCATTCAATGTGAAAACACTACCAAATCACAATTGCTAAAACAACTGTGGAGATAACCACCTCCATTACATTGCCTATTCTTTTATATTTTAAAAGTAATGCCATACTTTCATTACGAGCCGGAGAATAACTTTAGTGCTCCCGTTTTTGAACCAAAAAAGAACCCCTATGCATTAAGACCTTAATTTTACTGCATACCTGTGAACAGCCTCGGAACGACTAATGTAGCAAAAACACAGTATTGAAATACAGCTTTTAGAGAGATCGTACATACAAACTACAACACTATACCAGCTCAAACAGATACAAATATACATCTCTCATACCATCATAAGCATAACTAAAAATGCTCTCTACCAAAATTAATGCAAACGCAAAATTAAGAACTGGGTTTCATAGCAGCCACACAAAATTACGAGGCCTCTTTAGGGAGACCATCACAAATAATAGTTGTAACTATAAATACAATCGCTTGGTCTTCCCACCTACAATCACCCCATTTCCCATCACCACCACTTGAAAAAGCCCGACAAACACCCGTATAAATACTTTCAACTAGCTAATAACCACCCATAAGTTGCACTTCCATCTCTTGTACATAAGAATTTAGTGTCGTACTGCCAACTTATACGGGAGAGTCACTCCCAATAGGAACGAGAAGACCACTCCACACGCCCTGCACATCAAACAATTACAGGGGGACAACCCTCCTTTTATCGTGCGGAGCCTCTGGCGAATACCATAGCGATTGCATCGCGCGACTTTGGTGGCTTATTCTCTGAACAGTCAATAACTGCTGCCTCTCGTGGCATCGCCCTTTCCCCTGCCCTTCCCCTCCCCCTTCCCTCCCCCTCCCCTTCCCCTTCCGCCTCTCCTCCCCCCCCTGCTCACAAACACTCCCATTATTAAACACATCCAGACTCAGTTAACTCAAAAAACAATCCTCTCATAATCGGAATAACCAACTTCACAGGGGAGCACATTCTCCCGAACTAATCCCTTACAGAACAATACTTTGGACCGTCAAAACAGAGTTAAGCGCTGTCCCGTTTTACGTTCTGGGCAAGCATCCCTTCCTTCAGCGACATAATTGCATTACACAAAATAATGCAATATAAAATTTTAATATATTTGCTCTAACCCTACGCAGCTCTTGATCCCACACCTCCTCCAGCTCTGCTGTACAAAAGAGGCCATTCTGCTACTCTCCCAATGCTGCATTGAGAACCGCACACATCACAGCTGACCCAATTGCTCTTTAGACCATTCTAGAACCCTAGTTTTGCAACGGGAACCTCAAACAAGCTAACAGATGAAACTGAAACATATAAGAATATGGATTTTTGATCTAATTTTTTCTGAACGGTACATACTAGAGGGATCCCATAAACACCTTGGACGAGTTTGGCTTGTTGGCTTACATGATATTGGCACGATTAAAGCACACTCATGTCTCCCCTATATATACTTTCGGTATAATATAACTATAAATAATAATAATATATATATACATATATAACATATATATAATTACTATACATATATACCCATGATGATTTCGCTATATATAATACAATAAACTTACACTAGGAGGTCACTATGCATTACTTAATGTCCTCTAATATATATCTATATTACTTGTATCCTTTCATAACATATAGTATAAACTAGTTTATAATGACTTTCATATTCATTAATATGTATTATATTTATATTAATTATGTATACATATATACTGTATATATTATAATATATATATATATTATATTATATATATATATATATATAATATATATTATACAATAATATAAAATATTATCACTATTGAGTAAATAAGATGTTCCTATAACTAACGCATATAAGCAAAATGATTACTATATTATAATAATACAACCTATATAATATAAATAGACTAATTATAATATGGTACTTATTAATAACGCTATATATAAATAGCTATATAAATATATAGCATATTTATAATATTTATTTTAACATTAAGCAAATATACACTGATCACTACCTAAGATGTATAAAATAATATGATATGCATTTCAACACACATCAAAAATTCGGGAGGGATAATTAAGAGTATGAGACCTTTGGCGGTATTATTATTACACCAGGCTTACGGTCTTCAAACTTATGTTCATCTTATTTCCCATTATCCTTTGTGTGAATTCACTTCAAGAACTCCAATAAGCATATCTATACTTTTCACACTTATGGATGATTTTTGTTATTCGGTAGCCTGCGCGTTTAGACAATCACAGCTATTTGACAACCTGACAGATAAAAAAATCATATTCTAGTTTTGGCTTGTATATCTACAACTTCTCTGATACCTGAACCTTGGCAGGATTATTCCAGTCCCTTTTTTTTTTGTTCCCTTTTAGTTTTTGCCGGCTAATTGCATATGAACACCTTAAAACAGTAAAAAAATCCATATTATGCCCACTTAATAATATTCCCGACTCCCTCGCTTCTGAATAGGCGCGTGGGATGTTCCTACGTCCATCAATGCGCCTAATACTATTCTAAGCAAAACGGTTGGTTAATAATAACAGATTAAATTAAAAAAAGACAATGGTTCAATCTCCTTACTCGGCTCCAGAATTTAAATTATTCGAAGTTTCACCAATCGAAGTTCTCCCTCAAAAATTTATATATCAAATATTCGTAGAGCCTAAGCAGTTAAAAAAGTGGAATACATGACTCCGGACGATTTTTTTAACTATCTTATATAAAAATCCAAAACAACACACAATGACTTCTTTTTTTTTATCTTCACTCATCTTTATTGAAGTTTCCAATTAAAAGAAAAGAGCGCTAATACTTCATATTTGTGCTTTATCTGAACGAGAAAATATGTGAATCCTGGAGAAACGAGAATATCACCAATTTTCCATTTTGTCTACTGAATAATATTTTGCTTGGATTAATGCCAAAACGACAATATCTTTTATTCTTATGTGCAATGCTGCTTCATAATAACGCTCCAAAGCTTTATATATTACATCACAATAATCAAGTGTTTTCCGGCCTTGGCCCACGTTATTCACTGAAAACGGAAAATCTCCTTAATTATAGTTGTTCCACATCTTTTTTAGACTTTTCCCAGATGAATAATCAACATGCACCTTGGATGTGAACAATCATTAAACCACAATTTGAGTATTCTATTTGCAGACTCCATTGTCTGCACCCACAGAAACTCACTAAGAAACTTCCACACCAACAATGGTCTTACTCTATAGTGACTATAGATAGTCACAACCACAAATATTTGTGTGGAGGCGAGGGTCGTCTATTAATATATCTTAAATTAATTATTCGATTTTATCTGCTAATTATGTGCAGTTTCAGACTCGTACTCGTAAGACCTCAACGGTAATATTTACTCATTAATTGTGATTTCATCCACATGTTAATTTTATGCTCTAATTATTAGTATACTTTAACATTATAACCTTCGTATTTAAATCTAATATTAATAATATGTGACGAGTAATATATAAGAGTTCCCTACCAATAGGTTCAATCCATTATTATTATTTTCATTATTATTATTGGATTAATTTTGAGGGCTTAATTTTATTATTATTAATTAATATTATTATTCATTATATAATTAATTATTATTATATAAATTATATTCATTATTATGATGTATGTCCATTATTATTTTATCACATTAGTACAAACATCACCTTATAATTAATTTCCAAGTTATTTACACTTTTGGATTGATTTCCATTTATATTTATAAATTTCTCTTCTGAGTCGGTTTTCCACTTGGCACGGTTATTGATTGTAGTTATGCTTTGGAGCTTATTTAGATACTTTTGGCATTAAATTCCAGTTTTTATCAGGTTGCGATAGAGCGGTAATGTGTATGTATATACCCTGTAATAGGGGAAGCTTCC
>JABUQX010089585.1:15000-17500 GCA_015478945.1 Trachelipus rathkii | reverse complement strand
ATATATATATGCTGGGCAAGTGTGTAGGGAGGGGATGCAGCTAGGCCATTGGGCTGTGTGATCTCGCTTGGTCAATCAGGGGTGCGGGTTATTATATTATATATTGGTACGTATATACTTATATAATGATTGACCTATTACTAATTTATATTTTAGTTAATTATATATATACTTGGTATATATCTTGTTATATTAATAGTAGCTATATATATTTATATTATATATATTATTAATAATTATAATTATATATAGATATATTTATATATATATATATATATACTATATATATATATATATAATATAATATATTTAATATATATATATATAATATAGTATATAGTATATATATATATATATATATTACTATATATAATACTTAATATAATATATATATACTTAATAATTTATATATATATATATATATCCATATATATATATATATATATATATATATATATATATATATATATATATATAATCTATACTATTGTAGGGTTGGTGTTGTTCCGCCCTGCTGTGCTGTATATATATATAGGGAAAACATTGGTCGTTCAAATCCACTTTTTGTGCGTTTGTACTGTGTCACCAAACCAACTCGCTTGCCTGAGTCACGTGCCTGAGTTGCACGCGACCTCAAGGTGAGTCGGTTCGGAACACAAACGTATGGATGAATAATATAACATATTATAATATAATATATATATATATATATATATATATTAATATATATATTATATTATATATATATATATATATTATATATATAGATAAGATAATAATATATATATAGGTTAAATGTTGTGCTACCTAACATTATTTATCACATAATGAAAACAATAATAGAGGGGGTAACAGTAGGAACCTAACACGTAAACGGATTCACGGTTGCAAGAGGCAAATGAACCGTAATCTAGAGAACGGATTCACGTTGCAAGAGCAATGAAATCCTTCTGATTATTGGCTAAAAATTAACTTTTTGTAGTATAATGAAAAAGGGAACTTCCATCAACATGATTAAGTTTTTTTCTTGATGAGCGAACAAAAAATCTGCACCATTCTCCAATTAATAAACCATGACTTCTTGTTTGATAAATGTCTATAAGGCACTACTTACTTGTCTATGCTTCTCCTGACCTCATAACCCTAATATGTTGGTCTAATTCTATTTCTATTTAAAACGGTAAAATTATAAACTTTATACCTATTCTATTTTTTAGAACATATATAAGAAATTGTTCTCTGTAGCTTGACATGGAAAATGTTAAAGTTATTCCTTTTCTCCCCCATTTTTCTTTGAAATTTAAATTTAAAATTTTTTTAAACATTTATTTTATATTAATTCTTATTTTCAGTTTTCCTGATTACAACTTTTCAAGAATCTAATTTCTAATAATACCATCACAAAACGAGAACATGGGATGGTTTTTTGTTTAACAAACTTACAAATAACATTCCTTGTTTATAAATGTTGCAATTGATTTTTTTAATCATTGGGGTTGAAATTTCTTTAAAGACCTTAAAAAAAAGAATAGACCCACACGATCACTCGGGTGAGGTTTCAGGAAGATGGCAATTGCAAGAAACAGCATTGAGACGATTTAACACAAAAAGTTTATGTTTACTTAATTGGAATGGTGCAGATTTTTGGTTTCGCTTTTAAAGATAAAACTTAAAATCAATTGATCATTGAGTCTTTTTTCTTTTCTACTAAAAAGATACTTTTAACATATAAGAAGGATTTTTCAATTTATTTGTTCAATCAACACAAAGAGATTTTTTATATCAGTTCACATTAAGGACTTGCTTTGAAATAGATTTACATTTTTTTGATTTAGAAATTGATTCTAGAACATGACTAAGCGAGTCACATTATCTCTTGAATCTAGACTTTACTTCCTTTTACTTCCTAGTTTCAATATTTTTTATTTTTTTATTATCGTGTTAATATTTTGTTAAAAAATATTTTAGTTCTTGATGGAGAACCCCAAGGGATAATGTCGTCGAACGTAAACCTTTTTCTCGTTTATTATTTTTTATTGAAGATTTTCCTTTAATTATTATTTTGAGAGGTTTTCAAGTTAATATACTATATAACTATATATAATACTAGTATATATATATAATATAATATAAACTATATATATAAATATATAATATATAATATATATATATATATAATATAGTACATATTAATATATATATACTATATATATATAATTTATTATATTAAATACTGCAATAAACGCATTCAATTTGTATAGATAAAGTTTGCAGCTTTGGTTCAATAACCCGCAGTTCAAATTTGTATAGATAACAATGTTTGTGCTCTTGGCATACCGTTCGCAGAAGGGCCCGGAATCTAATCCTGGTAAGTGAAGATACGTCAAAGGAGTTATTTTTATCTCATATTATATAATATAAATATATTATAATATCTATATATACTTATATATATATATATATCATATTATATATATTTATATATTATATCTATATATAT
>JABUQX010089585.1:5000-12500 GCA_015478945.1 Trachelipus rathkii | reverse complement strand
GAGTAGCGATAGAAAAGAAGATTAGTGCACCAACGTCACGTTGCAGAGATAGAGGGTCAAGGGAGTTTGAAAGAAGAGGATAGTTTATGTCTCCTAGCTTTAGACTCAGCCCTATCCAAAAGGGTGGAGTCGGAGCACCCCAAATGTGAGAACAATTCTCCATACAAGGGCGAATAAAGCCGTTAATATAACTGGAGTAACTGTTCAGAGGCAAAAACATTCCACAACCTAACAGAACTCCCAGCCTTTCTTTTGAGACTACCTTAAACGAACCATTGTAAAGGAGATTTCTAAAACAATTTGTTGTTTTTCTTGAGACCAAGAATATTTATGTTTTTCACATGTGAGATGTTAGAGCCTTCGAATCAGCTGGATAGGAAAGTACGTCACCTGTTGGCCTCGAGCGTCGAAAGTCATACTGATGATCAGAAAGAAGGGAATGAAACTCCAGATGATCCAGGAATGAGAGCCAAGAAAGAAGTTCAAAGATTTTAGATTAGAAAAACAGCAAGTAAGAGCTATGGGCGATTGTTTGAAGCGAGAGAGGCTAAACCTGTTTTTCCGGGTTGGTTGGACATAATGTCGCCTTCCAGCACTGAAGGAAAAGTATTAGTATTAAGAAACATATAGATAGTAGACGTTGAAACGAGGACAGAGTTCAGCTCAGAAGCGACCAGGGATGGCTCCTCAAACACGGGGAGGAATCGTCAGTCCGGGCGACTAGCCTTTTCCTGGGTTATTAGATTCTCAGAATCGAGCGCAATATACACGATCAAGGTGTGATCAAACAAGGTAAAGACATCGACAATTGAGAGGAGAAGGAGTAGGAGGAGGGATGCTAGAATCGGTCCAGGGTAGAATTAAATTGAAAAAAGAATTGAGGGTGCCAGAAAGCTAGAACCTAAATTTTTCCAAACCTTTCCATATATATATATAAAAATAGGTATATATGTAATATATGATTATTATATTATATTATTATATTATTTTATATTATAATTATATATATTATATATTATATATATATTACTATAATATATATAATATAGTATATTCTATTATAATGCATGTGGGCCATACCTCATTCCTCACTCTTATGCATAAATGAGAGCCCATTGATCACTGTCAAATTATATAATATTTATGAATGTGAATCACGATTATTTGAATATTATTTCTTTGACCTTCTTTCTTTGATGTTTATAATCTATTATTATTATTATTATTATTATTATTATTATTATTATTATTATTATTATTATTTTATTATTATTATTATTAATTATATATTATTATTATTATTATTATTATTATTATTATTATTATTATTATTATTATTATTATTAAGTGGAATGTTTATTATATTTTTTGGCCCTATATTGTATTTCATCCGCCAAGTTTCTTAAAAACTCGTAGAACAAGCCGAGATAGAATGTGTAAGTAGTGTTGGAGGAGTTTCGGGGTAAGGGGGTGCAGAGTAACTTAGATCTCTGGCCTACAGGGATTGCACCATCTGGGCGTAAAATTCTCGTCAATTCTTTTAAATTAAATTAAACTATTTAAAAAAGATAATAAAACTTTCGGAACTACCTAAATTAATACATGGTAACTCTTCTGGAAAATGGCCACCTCCTCTTTCCGAAGTTGTTCTAGGTGCCTTCCGTATGCCATGCTGTAATGATGGGTGAGTGATCAGCGATTGGCGAAACTTAGAAATGTAAGAATATTGGCCACGCCAACATCGCTCACAGCCACTACATGTCGCTGGATCCCCCTCCTATTTGCAAATTTTGCTGTTGCCATGCCCCGCAATCCGTTTATTATATCTTTATTGATTACCTCATCTGAACCCCATTCGCCTTTGTCATTTTCCTACTATATCTTCCATAACACCTTTTAAAAAGTTATTCCATATCTTGTCTGAATCGTTCCACTTTAATGGTATCTCTATCTTCTCGTATCTCCAAGAACTAAATATTCCTAACAGCATTTAATTTTGTTATGTAACATTATTACTATGTATAATGTAAGGACATCTTTTTATTTATATCATCATTTATTTTTGACTGAATAAATATTTATTCCACCATCTAAATTTTCCTTTACGACATTTAAAACAAATATGAGCCAGGACACACGCATGGAGTTGATTCTTCAACCCAATGTGGCAGCTTCCTTATGGTCCGTGGTGGGTCCTGTACACGAACTCAATATATATATATATATATATATATATATTATATATATATATATAATATATATTATATATATATATATATAAATATATTATATATATATATATATATATATATTATATATATATATAATAATATTATATATATATATATATATATATATATATATATATACATATATATATATATACTGTATATACTGTATATATTATATATATATATATATATATATATAATATATATAATATATATTATATATAATATATATTATATAATATATATTTATATAATAATATAATATTATATATTATATATATATATATATAATATATATATATATATATATATATATATATATTATATATATGTATATATATATATATATAGTATATATTATATATATTATATAAGCAGTTGACTCCGGAGCGAAAATTCACATAATTAATGTAATCGTTATTAATAATGTTAGGGTAAATGCATTAAATTTTTGGTAACCTCCTAACCTAACCTACCTAACCTAACCTAACCTAAACCAAACAACCTAAATTAAACTAACCTAATATTAACGGAGACAACTGCTTATAAATGTCCATATATATATATATATATATATATATATATATATATATATATATATATATATATATATAATATATATATATATATATATAATATATATATATATATATATAATATATATATATATATATAAAATTCTACATAAGGAGGTCAATCGACGATTAACAATTTTTTTCACTTTAAATTAAAACGTGTGAGAATTCGGAGATTTCTTTTAAATTTGATTCTGGCACCCATATAAATCTTCTAGAATCCTTACATATATGAATGACACTTCAAATCAAATTTTAATGGACATCACCGTTTCCACAACATTTTAATTAATAATGGAAATAATTTTGAAAGTAAAATTTTTATTAATCACGACCCACCTCTTACAATATGCAGAATGAACTATATGTGTATCCTTACATCCATATATATATATATATATATATATATTATATATATATATATATATATATATATATATATATATATATATATATATATATATATATATATATATATATATTATATTTATATATATATATATTTTTTTTTCTCTTTTATAACCATCTCTCTCGAGATCGGAAAATTTGTCAGGGAAAGTATTTGCATGACTTCTGACCAAGTGGAAAGTGCAGGAATATTTAGGCCCGATAGCAGGCGCTTCAGGCGACGTGTCGAGAATGCTGCCACCTAAGGCGTGGTTCGCATCCTAATACGCTGCCTTTCCAATGCGAGAAGCATGAGAAGAGTGATTTGTATGTGAATAGATTGTTCTGTTGTATGTGTTGGCTATGTTTGTATTGAGATTAGTGTAATACACTATGCCGTAAACTGCAATACGTAAATATTGCAGAAAATCTCCTACTAACGACAATTTTTTGTGTCCGTTCACGTAGCCGAACGAGGATTCGAACCCATACTGAGAGGGAATCCTCGTTCTTAAGGTGAGCCAAAAAGCTCGCTTTATACGCCGTTATTGCGAGGTACTAATATATATATATATATATATATATATATATATATATATATATATATATATGTATAATATATATATAAATATATATATTATATATATATATAATAGAATATATAAAATATATATATATAATATATTATATAATATATATATATTATATATTTATATATATAATATATATATATATATATATATATATATAAATATTATAATATATATATATATATATATATATATATATATATATATATATATATAGGGTATGACTTGCTAAGTTGGTGGTTTCTTTAAGAGCAAGCACCCTATATAAGAGGATGGTAATTTAGAAATCCATATTTGAAATGATATTTTTATTCAACATAGAAATATTCAATAAAAGTTTAAGTAATAAAAGTCCCTTCTGTTGAGATACTCTCTCTTCGTAGGCGAATTGGTAGTCACAGCCCTTTCCAGCGCGTTTTCCACCTTTTTTTTGTGCGAGGATTTGTGTTTGTGATCAAAATTCGAGTCGCAGCCTTTTCCTTGAAATTTACCTCTCTTGCCGGGAGGATTTCTGGAGAGAGTATCTTGAGTGAGATTTTCTTCTGATTCTTAATAATTTGATCTGACTTTGTATCTGACTGAAGAGTATCTCAATAAGACGGGGTTATATATTATTTCACTTTTACTTATGCTAAAATTTTTCTCGCGCAAATCTTAGCATAAGTACGAACATAAATTAAAATTTTTTACAAAGTTATAATGGAGTGCTACATTACTTCCTGCGCTAAACACGGAGTGAGAAAGTATGTTATAATAATTATGCAAGATATAAAAATTAACCTTCATTCAAATGTATACATATTTGTGGGCATTTAACAATGCACACAAACATATAAAACATTTCAATGGGGTAAAAATAATAACTAAAATACATAAAGTTATACTTTCAAATGCAAACATATCTAATTATGTCCGAAGACATAAGTAGACATACAAACATTTGAAGGCAAAAATAGTATATTCAAATACGAGCATAACTGGTTACATCCGAAGATCTAAACATATATACAAATATTTGAATACATAAAAATACAATAATGTTATATATACCAGAAAATAAAAAGGTGCATTTAAACACAAGCATATTTGGTTATATCCGTTAGAATAAACAAACATACAAACATTTAAAGCATAAAAGTACATAAAATGTTTATACATATTATTGATATTTGAACAATGAGTTATTCACAAGTTAAATAGGCCACATCGATCGAACCGTTGAATCCTAGGAAAGGTCCAGTATAAGGCGTTTCTAATGTATCCATGGTTTGACCAATGCGCACGTAAATAGTTTTCAAAGCTGTAGTTACGAGAGAAACATTGCTTGACATATATATAGAGACGACGTTGCTTGAAATTTAGGTCCTTTATTTGAAAAATTTCCTTTTCTACATAAATGGGAGCGGTCACAGAACCATTTAGAATTCGAAAAGGAATCAAAGTTCGTAGTGGAATCCAAAAATGAATTTCTGCCCATAATCCAAACTTAAAATGATGAAAGAAATCCATACCGTAAAGGAAGTTACATATGTAGAGGCGAAGTTGCTTGAAATTAAGGTCCTTTATTTGAAAAATTTCTTCATGCATAAAAGGGAGAGGTCACAGAACCATTTAGAATTCGAAAAGGAATCAGAGTTCGTAGTGGAATCCAAAAATGAGTTTCTGCCCATAATCCAAACTTAAAAGGATGAAAGAAATCCATAACGTAAAGGAAGTTTGCTATGTCTAGCGATGAATCCTCGAACTGTGATAGTTGTGAAAAGATGAAAACCATAATCCAAAATTAATTAAAAATGAAAATTGAAGTTCGTATTGATAATGTTAGTTTGCTTGAGTCATCTTCTCGGAGTGTTCTGATTGGGAATTTTAGTATTATTTTAGTTTTTTCTTTTTCTTCATTTTGTTTGTTTTTAGAAGGCGTAGATTGAAGTACTGGGTGTTCTTTTCCGGGTTCACCAATTATATGGGGTATGACTTGCTAAGTTGGTGGTTTCTTTAAGAGCAAGCACCCTATATAAGAGGATGGTAATTTAGAAATCCATATTTGAAATGATGTTTTTATTTAACATAAGTAGAGATATTCAATAAAAGTAAAGTAACAAAAGTCCCTTCTGTTGAGATACTCTCTCTTCGTAGGCGAATTGGTAGTCACAGCCCTTTCCAGCGCGTTTTCCACCCTTTTTTTGTGCGAGGATTTGTGTTTGTGATCAAAATTCGAGTCGCAGCCTTTTCCTTGAAATTTACCTCTCTTGCCGGGAGGATTTCTGGAGAGAGTATCTTGAGTGAGATTTTCTTCTGATTCTTAATAATTTGATCTGACTCTGTATCTGACTGAAGAGTATCTCAATAAGACGGGGTTATATATTATTTCACTTTTACTTATGCTAAAATTTTGCTCGCGCAAATCTTAGCATAAGTACGAACATAAATTAAATTTTTACAAGTTATTAATGGGTACTACAATACTATATATATATATATATTATATATATATATATATATAATATATATATATATAATATATATATTTATATATATATATATATATATATATATATATATATATATATATAGTTTTCTACACCTGAAATAAAGGTAGCAAAATTAAATTCAGGAGACACAATTGTAGAGGACAATTTTGGGTAAATTTCTTCTGCGTTTTGTAATAATAATAATAATAATAATAATAATAATAATAATAATAATAATAATAATAATAATAATAATAATTAATAATAATAATTAATAATAATAATACATAATAATAATATATAATAATAATAATAATTATATTAATAATATGTAATAACAATATTAACAATATTAATAAGTAACAAAAACTTAATAAAAATAAAATAATAATAAAATAATAATAATAATAAAAAAATGATAATAACAACTATTTATAAATGATATAATATAAATATATTAATAAAAATTAATAATAATAATAATAATAATAATAATAATAATAATAATAATAATAATAATAATAATAATAATAATAATAATAACAACAATAATAATAATAATAATAATAATAATAAAAAATAAATATAATAAAAAACTGATAACAATAATTAATAATAATAATAATTAATAATAATAATAATAATAATAAATAATGATAATAGTAATAATAATATATAATAATATAATATAATATAATAATAATAATAATAATAATAATAATTAAAATAATAATAAAAATAAAAAATAAAAATAATAAAAATAAAAATAATAAATAATACTACTAATAATTAATAAAACAGTAATAAACAATAACAATAACAATAATAATAATAATAATAATAATAATAATAATAATAATAATAATAATAATAATAATAATAATAATAATAATAATAATAATAATAATAATAATAATAATAATAATAATAATAATAACTAAAACATAATCTGGAAAGTCTTAAATTATTTTTTTTTTCCAAACCAAAAAAATTAATTCGTTTATTATTTTTTTTATTTTCCAATCTTTAAAATACTTACCAAGTAATTCCAATACTAAATTCCCAAATCCTGGGACATTAATGCCCACAAATCCAAAACATCAATAACGGAATCCCAAAATTACATTTTCTATAGATTTATTTACCATATTTTTATTATATTTTTATAATATTTTTATAATATTTTTATAATATTTTTATAATATTTTTATAATATTTTTATAATATTATTATAATATTTTTATAA
>JABUQX010089584.1:0-13829 GCA_015478945.1 Trachelipus rathkii | reverse complement strand
ACTTAAAAAATATTCAATTACCTCTAAAACTACTATTCCACTTAATTATCACCCCCTTCCTTTACAAGCACCTCCGCCAAACCCCATCAAACCACTTTCTGTGAACTACTCCACACATCAAGAGGAATGAAAAAAGTGGGGGATTTGCCGTTCGGTTTTTTAAAAAAACAAAAACCCATAACTCCCATCATCATCTAATATAATAAGTAGACACCGCTCGATCCACCTCTCCTTTTACCATTATCTATCACACCATTCTATAATCATCATCCTCATGCCCTTGACCCTTGCTAAATTCTTTCATAACCCTTAATCCATATTACAATTAAAGATAATTCAAAGAAGACAAATAACATATCCCTACTTATCACTCTGTCATTAACATTAAACTAATGACTTTTATTTATCAATTAACAATTTTAAATTATATTTACACACGCTTCACTATCGTCAGTATATATCTTTTAAATTCAATACAGGAGGCCTACACCAGAACCATACTATAATACACTAACACCTCACAGAGCTTCTAAATATTATCTTAAATCATATAATACGCTTCTTAGTTGAAAAGACCATAAAACCTAAATTTATAATTTTATTATTATTTCATACTTCATTTTCTCATAATCATTATAAATATTGTTTCAATAGTAAACTTTTTAATCAACTCATTATTACTACCTAATCTATATATCTTTTATTAATTATAGTCAAACATGTTTCTTTACAACCAATCACTCCCTCAGTTCTAGCTCAGAGGTTACCTATATGACTATTTCCAAACCAAAATACTATGCAATATATTTTTCTCTTAACTTTAACATTACCTGATAAATAACTATACTTCCCTAATAGTTCCTATAGTTCCCCTTATCTCATTGGATAACCTCTTATTATAAGGAGTAACATTACTGATGTCCTGTAAAATTCAATGGGACTATACTCTACCTAAAATGGCTTTTTTGTTAGACTGAACTTTCTATTAGCTTAATAATTCACACCTAATCTTACGTCCTCTATTTTCATCCATAATACAATTCACCAGTATTTCCATCTATGCCCTTACACATTATAACATTCTTCAACCTTTCTCACTCTACCCGTTTATTACCTCTCTCATATTATGTATTTTAATCTCATTTATATTCATCCCCTACTACAAAAATCTATTCCCTCTTGCGCCATCAAACCCAACACACCTTCTCTATCACCTCTTCGTTGCTGCCAATGCTATGCGGATTTTTTCGTAGTGTTTATCCTGCACACAAATCTATAATAACTTATTAACGCATACCATTTCTCAGTTACGAAAGCATATCCCTAATTTAATTATTCTTAATGTCTTAAATGATTCACCCTTAATTTACTTAGGTTTTACTTATCCCTTATCCTTATCGCTGCATTTCTTTCCAAAGAGTCTATCCTATATCTATGTGCAACGTCCTATCACCATTCTTCTTACCCATCAAAACTGTTCATATTGACTCTTATCATTTTTTCATCCTACGTATTTCAATACTTTTTAAGATCTTCCTTATCTTTCCTCATTTATTAATAATTATTCAACTACTTTTCTTTCTTGAAATCTCATCATTGACTTTTAGTACATTTTTAACCACGCCTCTTTATTAATTTTTAACCGCTTGCGTCACCTCTTCTGTTTACCACCACTCACTTTTAATCAATTATTTTTACATTTCTGTACTAATTTTAACACATTCATATAATTTAACTCTTTGGCCTCAACTTAAACCTTAAACTGACTTTGCTTCATTTGCCCACCCATAGATTTGTTCAGTCTTCATACTGTGTTGCACATTCCATGGTTTATTTGCAAACACTCTTAAATTACTTATCCTTGCAGTACCGCCTTGGTTTTCAGCGTTTCAACTTCCTCCACTCTTAATTCTGTCCCTCTTCCCTTCCCTTATCACTTCCTCTTCATCCAAGCGCTCCCCACCTCTCAATATCTTGCATAAGGAATATACTTAACATAATGAATCCGATCTCATCCCTATCCTCCTCACTGATTTAACATCCTTATCACGTACTTCAACATCTACTTCTTTTCAACTCAGATAGGGGTTCCAGAAAATCAATCAATAACTTTATCACTACATCGATACCATGACCTCCCTACCTATCACCTACCCCATACTTATGATAATACTCTTTTGTTTGGAAGAAGTACCTTACGCACATAACTCTCCCCTTCACAGAAATCAAATCACAACCTTCCTACAAGTTCTCATTTCTTCTCTGTACCGTCACCTCCAAAGCACCTCTTATATCGCATTCCCTTTTTGATCAATATGAAAAGAATTTTTTTCAAATTCTCTTCCACTGGTAGCAAGGTGCCGAAACCCTTCTAATCAACATTATATTTCGCAAATGGTGCGTGAATATACCCTATACCAAATTATAAATAATAGTGATACTTTTGATATTGTGATGGGAATTTTCCGTTCTCATGATTTAATTAAGCCTGAATCAACTTAGTGATTCTAATTGGTTTTTGGGTAAGATATATAAATACTTTATACATACATAGTTTGATTTAGGGGCCTTGTGATAATGTGGACAATAATAGAGTGTATATATTGGTCGACATAATTTTATTGATATGGTGAATTATATATGTCAATATCATTATACAATATTTATTCATCTAAACACAGTGCATAAGCATAATACCATATATTAATATTGAAATATGCGTTAAAATTCATAGTACGTTTGATTATTGGTAAACACTATTTTCATACCTAAGTGGTTAAATATTTCGTCGTCTAAGAATAGTGTCTGCGCATAATATTCTAACTGCAATAATACATCCGCATAGATAATAAACTATAGATTATGTATGACTACTTGTAACGGTATTGGGTGGCATATGTTCGTGATGTATGTTAATGTGAGTGGTTGTAAAAACATTAAAAAAAAAAAGAAATATATATAATATAATATATATATATTTATATAGTACAAGTGGAGGTAGTAGGTATATAGTATTAATAAATATTATTTTCCAATATTTAATACTTATATATAATATATTTAGTATTTCTATTAATTTAATTACATAAAAAGCGCCCGGATAAGTTTTCAGTGTTCTTAGACATATCTCGCCCAAAACTTCTATTAATGATGGTCCCCAGGGTTCGCGTAACATGGTCGGTGTGGGAGAATGTGAGCTATTCTCTCCTTATTCTTTGTCTTCTCGTCCTGCTCGGTAGTTTATCTGATTGTATCACTAATTCCCTTTCACTAGATTAGGGCTTCTGCCCGTGCAGGGTGGTGTTTTTATCTTTGTAAATTAAAATAAACAACAAAATATTAAACAATAAATTATAATTTATTATTAATAACAAACAAAAAAACATCTTATGTCATCCAACAGCTCAATGCAATCTGAAAAATACTTACTCACCCTTATCCAAAAATCATTCAGAAATTATCTTAGAAAAATCGCACTCCTCCTGCACATCACCTCAGATGGATCGGATATGCATAATCCAATACATTACCTTTGTCCTTTTTTGAAATTTTTTAAATTTTAACCAATAAGAAATTACGGGTTCTCGAGCTGGGGCCCGGTCACGAACAAAAATCCACCATAAGCTCTGTGCGGCAAGGTTCACACGAAATTGCAACTCCCTTCTCTCCCTCGTCTCATTATTTTTCCACCCCAGCACAACACATTCACACCACACCACTCATTGACTGGTCATTCCGCTTTCCGTTCTAAATCTTTTGGTTTCATCGCACAGCGAGCAAGTAAATTACTTATCCCTTTCTAAAATACATCCATCCACCTTTCACCTCTTCTCCTCACATCAATATTAATAACAACACTATTATAATAGACCAATATATTACCAAATGTAAATAACTCACATATGAATTCTACAACATAATTTCGTACTGAAAAGGTGAAAGTCGCTTAAGACGTAATCGTGACATTTCTTCGGGGCATTCATATAGCATTCCCTTAGGCAAAGAGATAAGTGGTAGTGGGTAGCCGAAACCCACCAACTACCACTGTCCTTTATTGTCACCATCTATGCACACACAGAACATATACGATTTGGGGAATCATTTACTTTCTCCCATATAATAAATAATTACTGATTATACTACAGGGATATAATATAAGGTGTTTATTTCTAGTAAGGTGTTGTCATGTAAAGTAATAGAGCGTGGTATGAAGCCAAAATTTAAGATGAAAGTGACTCAACATATTGGGCATTCAAATGTCATGGATAATACCTACATACCAAAAAAGCTACTCAGTAGTAGTAACTTAAGTAATACCCGATTATATATATATCATAATTATATATATATATATATATTAATATATATAATATTATAAATATTAATATATATATATATATATATATATATATATATATAAATATTTAATATATAATATAATATAATTAATAAGTATTTTAAGTGTGGATGAGATGTTATCTAAAACTGGTTTTAAATATATTGATTTATGTATATATATATATATTGATATATATATATAATAATGTAAGTTGAACTATATAAAATAGGCGGATTTCAAAATATCCAAAAATGGTTTTGACAAAGATCTTTCATTTTAATATTCGCATGTATTTAAGTATTTAAAGTAATAATAAATCGGTAATATAAACCCGGACATAGCAGAAATTCATAGAATAAATAAATTTTCCTTCAATTGTAATAATTTATTCATTTTATTTATTAGAAAAAAATTTTTATTTTTAACAAAATTAATTTCTATGTATTTAGTACAAATACAAAAAAAGGAAATTATTTACTTTATTTATCGTACGTCTGTGTTTTCATTTAATTTTATGAGATATAAATGTTTTAGCGTTATTTAACTTATTGTTCCTGAAATTATCCCGTTGTGGTCCTTGAAGTTTATCGTTACCTTCACTAAGATTTAATTTCTCTACAATTATTAGGGGTACTAAAATATGATGTACTGATTAGAGATGCTTCTCTACAGCATATATTTTTAGGGGAACTAAATATGATGACTGATATTAAACTTTCTCTTTCTCGTAATAATTAATTTATCCACCATTTTAGTCATTGTTAAATCATTTTCATTCTGCTTTGGACATTCATAAATTGAGCTGCAAGAAACATGTGTGGCAGGAAAAAAATCGGTGTTAAAACGCAATAAAAGAAGGAGAGATATATTCTATAGCAGATTTTATAAGCAGAAAATATCATAATTTTGTACCCAAATATTAAAATTTATAAACACTCAAGGTCACTTTGATACAATAAAAAGTTGAATGAGCTCAAGAGAGAGGTTTTGAAAGGAAATGACTAGAAATATCATGAATTATGTAAAAATTTGCCCACAGTTGCCTACTAGGAGAATCAAGCAGTGAGATAAGCCCAAAGTATGTTAAATTTTCATCAGTTGTGCACAAGTTCGAAATAATGTACATGGATATTCTGAAAATGTCTTCACATCTAAATTACAAGTATCTTCAAACCTTAATCGATCGCCTCTCCCGTTTTCCGTTAAAGAATATCGATGTCGAAAGCAAGGCAAAAAATTTGGTGAAAATAATATATTTCTTTTTATTAGCTCCATGCGGGTGTTGGTAGCGTTAGTCATAGGTCAAGGGGAGCAATTTTAGTTAGGATTGTTTGAAAGTATAAGTGAGAGATTAGGTAAAATTCACCAAATTACCAATCTCTACTACCTAAGGGGAAATGGAACTGTGAATGTTTTAAAGAGAACAATGTTAAATATTTTAAGAGCTACGCTGTTGATTTAGGGTCCTGAAGGACGTTTTAACAGGTTAGATATATTAATTCTTTTGCTTGTATGCCATCGTGTGAAACCTCTGAATGATGCTGAACAGATGCCAGCCATGCTGATGTTCAGTGCTAGGTGAGAAAGAGGAGGAAGTTCAGTGGAGGTATCAATCATGTGCTGAAAAATTATCCTCGTTTTTAAGAATTCTTTTGTGATTAGCATATGATTCGAAAAATCCTCATATTTATGTTCCTAAAGATTTAGCAACAGTGAAATTCACCTCTGTAAAGAATAAACAGCACAGCCTGTTTAAGATGGTCTCATGCCATTCGTATTTCTTACGGGCTGTTAAAGTTTACAAATAACGTTCTTGTTAAAAATGAGACAAAATTATTGAAGATAATATAAAAAACGTTAAGAGTATTTCCATTAATTTGCTTGGAAAGAGAGAGACGAATGAGATTTATTTATTAATTTTATTTTTATTTTATTTTTTAATTTTTTTTTGTAAAGTAATGGAATATTTCTCTTTTTCGTCCGGATTAAATTTTGGTATGTTTATGTCTTTTTATAAGCAAATTCAAAAAGAAGATACTTAATTGCCATAAAATTATAAAATTATTATTTTTATTTTGGATGGTAATAAATGATTGGCAAATTGATGGTTTGTTCTGTTTTGCCTCTTTTAACTTTTAACATTTTTTTATTATCTCTAATAATATTATGTTCAAAATAAGTAGAGAAGTATTATTATATTTTTTATAAAGGCCATTTATTAATGTTAGAAATTGAAAAATTTAGGATTATGTGGAAAAATTTTCTAGAATTCTGTTTTCTATTTTTTTTTAAAAAGAAAATATTTCATTCTGCAATATTGTGTAAATAAGGTGTGAAAAATTAATTTCCCTCAGCTTTAACCCCAAGAGCTTTTGTAAGCGAAAAGCATGATAACTGAGAAATTGGAAAGCTTCTTAAGTAAAATAGATATTCAATTTCAATTTTAATGTTTCAACTTGTAAAGTTGCTGCAACTCAGTTACAACGTTACAATCTATTAGTTAATTAAATTGAAACCCCTTAGGGTTAACAAACTTGCAATGAAAGGATTGCAAAAAATAAAATAGCAATGAATATCTTGTTACTTGCTTGAAAGCTAAAAGCTGACGAGGATTATTATTATATCATGGCAATAGAAAGTGCCAAGAGTATGAAATTTATTTGAAATATTAGCTGACATGATTTAATAATACATATCTATTCATTACTATATAAATTTCTTTGGAGAATGTTCTATAGCAATGTCGATTTATTAACCTGTTTCAATTTTATTATAGAACTAAAGAGAGATTTTCAGCCCCTTCGTAGCCAGACGAAAGAATTGTGGATTTTTCTATGCCCATGATCGACGACTTCGCGAAAATCAGCGGGCTCACTTTTCCGAATATTTAAAGTTTCAAAATTTCTTTTCTTCTTTTTTTAAATTTTTTCATTTCATCCAAAATAATTGTAATTAAAAGAATTATTGTAACTGAATAATTATAACTCGTCCTATCAGTTTTAAATGAAGAGTATTTGTCTAAATAACCGTTTCAATATAATAAATACTTCTTCAGTTAACATTGAAAAATTTTCTTTACTATATTTGAAACTTCAAACTCCTAAACTACCCTCTTCTCAAAATGCAATCCACAAAGTACGTACTCTTTTAGTAATTTCCTTCTCTGATTTACAATCTTCTCTGTAATAATATATATCCTTGCAGACCCTTCAACATTTCTTCTTCAGCTTCCTGAGCTGTTGTTTCCTTTTCTTTGTCTCCCCTACTGTTTTCCACGCGTTCCACCTCGTATGACAGTCGAATCATGTAATATATATATATATATATATATATATATATATAGATGAAATATTATATAGTATATATATATATGATGAAGTATAATCTATACTACTATAATATATATATATATATATGATATATATAATATATATATATATATATACGTCTACACAATAGCATTTATCTGCTCAAGATCCCCACCCCCTTCAAAGTAAAAAACAAAACAATTCCCATCAAGACCTTTTCTTTAGGACTTAAACCATTGTCTAAGACATGTGTTTGTTGCAATATTTCGCTTTCGAACTCGAGGGAGGCATCTTCAGGCTGTAATAAAATTAGTTTGTGATATCGGCTATTATAAATATTATGTTCAATTGTTTCACTATTAAAATAAGGCAATGATATAGCCAAAAAAAATGTTAGTTAAAAAGAACAAAACTGAAAATCTGAAGAAGCTACACTGATAGAAGTCCGCAACTCATATACTTTGAACATCCAGGAATCCTGTATGCCTCCTTCTTTGAGTTCGGTTCCGACTTAAGGAACCCTTTCTGAGAATGGATTATGATTTTTTAATATGGCGATTTGAATGAGAAATTTCTGTTTTTGTCTTTAAGAGCATTTAGAATCAATAATCACACTATGCTGTGAAAGGTTTACTTAATATTGCTCCAATGTAAATTTTGCACAATATTCATTGCGTTTTTATAGTTGATAATTCTAACATATTATTATTATTATTATTATTATTATATTATATTATTATTATTATTATTATTATTATTATTATTATTATTATTATTATTATTATTATTATTATTTTTATTATTATTATTATTATTATTATTTATTATATTATATTATTATTATTATATATTATATTATTATTTATTTTTTATTTTTTATTATTATTATTTATATTTTATTATTATTTTATATTATATTATTTTCATTTTAATTATCGATTACTATTATTGTATTTTTCCGATTCTTATATTTTTCTTTTCACTGGTGTTATACCAGTAGTTTAATTATTTTTTTATTATATTTTATAGGTATTATTATATTTATTTATATATGTATTATTATTATAATCATTATTATTTTAATAATCTTTTGTTTTTTCATTATTATTTTATATTATTATTATTATTATTATTATTATTATTATTATTATTATTATTATTATTATTATTATTATTTATTTATTTTATTAGATTATTTTATATTATCTATTATTATTATAATAAACCTTTTGTTTTTCATATATTATTTTAATTATATTATTATCTATTATTATTATTATTATTATTTTATTATATTATTATTATTATTATTATTAATAATTTATTTTATTTATATAATTATTTCATTATTAATTATTATTATATATTTGATATTCTTTATTATATTATTATTATATAATAATATATTATCATTTATTATTATTATTATATTATTATTTATTATATTTATTATGATTATTATTATTTTATTATTCATTATATATTATTATTATATTTTTTATTTATTTATTTATTATTGTATAGAAACGTTTTCCTACTGCAATCATCCAATCACTTTACTGTGCGGTAAAAGCAATAATTTTCTCATCCAGTTTTTTGGGCGAATATTTTTTTTTTCACATAAATTTGGGTAATGATCCATATTCAGTAATATCATTTTGTATCCTATTCACAGCTTTTTCTCTAATTAATTGCCGACAGGTGACTAGAGATACATCGTGCTTTAGGATTCCAAGTATATTGAAGGATATATCCCTTTAATTCATTTTTATATATATATTATATATATATATAATATATAGTAATATATATTAATACGTGGCTTTTTGAATAACAAACGCCATATATAGTATAGGTATATATTATATATATTTATATAGATACAACATTAATACTGGACTGACCCGACCTGACCGTACCGCGTATTACTTCCTTGGAGACTGAACTTACCAATCCTTACAAATGACCCAAAGTTCGGCTGGGGCATGGTTTATAGAAAGACCAATTTTCAAATAGTGAAAAAATACAGAATAGAGCTTCTTACTATTTACATATATATAATGAATATTATTGTTATTGCTTACTTTAGATATTAAATTATAATTTGTAAATTTTAATTTTAACTTTTAATTTTAATTTTTTTAAGTTTTAATTAAAATTTTAATTTTAACTTTTTAATATTTTTAATTTTGTTTTAAATTTTAATTTATTACATTTAAAAATTTTTTAATTTTGGCCGCTAATTTATCAATAAAAAAATTACCATAATTATAATTATATAATTATAATTTTATTAAAGATGTAAATAATTTTATAATAATATTAATAATATAATTAATATAATTATGAATAATGTTTACTTAAATGATTTTAAATATAAATATTATAAATAATCATAAATTATCTATTAATTAATTTACAATTTAATTAATTATTTTTTAATATTCATTATATTTCATTTAATTATTAAATTATTATTGAGTTATCTAATATTTTAGTATTATTTTAAATTATTATTTATTATTATTAATTATTATATTATTTATTATTATTATATTTTTTATATATTTAATATTATTTTATTATTATTATTTTTTATTTTTTTATTATTTTTTATTATTTTATTATTATATTTATTTATTATTAATAATTATTATTATCTTTAATATTATTATTTGTAGTATATATATTAGTATTATTCTTATTATATTAATTATTTTTATTTTAGATAATTGTATCGAATATTATTTTATCGCAATGAGTAGACATTTTTTTTTTAAATAGAAAAGAAATTATTAAAAATAATAGTTACGTTTGGTATTCTTTTTAGGAGGGAAAAAAATCTTTAGACTTATTGATCTCGAATTATAATCATAGACATACTATTAAGGTAAAATGCACAAAAATTGAATCTATTTTGAGAGACTAACTAACAATGGTGATTAAAAAACTACCTAATAGATCCCTCAATAAGAGATTTCAATATCTGATTTTTAATAAAGAGGAAACACCTTATCAGTCACTCTTTTCAAACATCACTTGTGACGTCGTAACCCCAGGGGCCTCTAAATTCTGCAATCTTAATAAATTAATACATGTCTAATACTTATAAACACTTCACTATTAATATGATACTATGTATCACCGTTTCTCAATTTACACGTAATTATACTACGACCTGTTCAACTCACCATGACGCACTTCTTTTTTCAAGTCCCAATATGCTGATTTTATACTCTATCTTAATAATGACAAAAATAACAGTTCTCTCTCAATCTCTCCTCTCTCTCTCATCTCTTTCTATTTCTCTTCTCCTCTCTCTCTCTCTCTCTCTCGTCTCTTCATAAAATAAATAATAAAATCTCTCTTCTCTGTTTCTCTCTCTCCTCTCTCTTTCAATCTCCAACCTCTCTCTCCACCGTATAAGCAGTTCTATACACTAATTATCTTAACTCTAAAAATAATAGAAATGGGACTAAGGTGCTAACAGCTGTGTCTCTAATTTAAATAAAACATCTTTTATAATTATTATTTATTAATATAGCAAATATATAACTTACGATTACAATTTCTAAATTTAAAAGATGTCAAAATAAATGAAGTGGAAATGCATAGCATAGGGCTTCAAATGCTCTAAAATACTGGGAAGATGTTATATACACAGTATAAATCTACTATGTTATTAATTACATACACATTTTTGTTAAACCATGCTAATTGGCAGGAGAGCTGGCTAGATACATGTATGTGCATTAAAATTTAAAAAAAAAAAATTCCTCTCACTATTTTTAATTGAAGACACCCTTACTGAATGCATTGAGTGTTACACCCCCATTGTGTATGACTGTTTTCCTATCTAATAACTTCTTGAACGAATATTCACAACCTAAATAATGCTCAATTATTTTATATTATTTCATGAATTTGTATAATTTTCAATAAGTTCATCGTCGCTTTATTTCACCTCATTAACTCCAAATAGATAAGACTTTACAGGTCATCACACAATTCCTTGTTTTCAAAAGAAACCTAAAGAGTTTTTTGATAGGTTTTAAATATAATGTATTATACTTTTCAATATGAGCACATACAAAAAAAATGCATTAAATATGTTGTATATTCATATATTAAAAGATGAAATACGACTTCTAAATCTTGAATGACAAATTTATTGATCTGGGCTTCAATCCAAGCAAGAGTATTCTAACTTTTTTGTAAATAAAAATATAATTTAGCAGAATTAATTTTACGAATAACTGAAACGAGAATATTAATGATATACCAGATCTTTTAACTGTAAGCGCTCCGTCTGTTTAAAAGTCCGCATAAAAAAAATGAAAAAGGCACTCGAATGCGAACAGTTAACAACAAAGCCAGCGATCAAACTTTATCATTAACTCAATGCCACAAGGACATTTAATAAACTGAAAACTCATACAAAGTCTTTTTGCTAACTAAAAAAAAGATAAAAACTATTATTTATATCTAATTAAATAATTTAAATAACATTAACAAAAAAAGTACACATTTTTATGTACACATTTTTTATTGTAATTTTTTCATATTTCTTTTGACACCAATGCCTAAAATAAGGAGATTATTTAATATAACAAATTCTAATATCCTATTGGGTAATATAATAATAATTAACTCAATTTGTAATTAATAATTTCATTACGATGTTACCAATTACTAACTTAAATAACAACTGCGCAAGAAACAACCATACGATATCACAATTATTTTTATTGTATTTATTTCTACATTTATTGATTATTATATATTTATTAATATTTATCAATTTATTTATCATTAATCATTATCATTATCATTATTATTATCATTATCAATTATCATATCAATTATCATTACATATTTTTTATGGTAATCATTTATTAATTTTTATTTTTTTACATTATTCTTTTTGTTTTTTTTCTATTATTATTATTTATTTAATTTATTCTTTAAATTATCATATAAATAATTTAAAATGTTATGTTTAATTATTTTATAATATTATTATTATTTATTTATATAATAATTATTAAAATCACAAATATTTTTGTTTATTATTTATATTATATTGTATTAAACTTTAGAACTAAGAATTATATTTATTTGATTTTTTCTGTATATAATTATTATTAAATAGATTATTATGCATTTATTTATTATTATTTGGAGAAATATAATATTAAATAGTAAATTCACGATTGTATTAAATAATTCGTTATAGTTGAATAGGGGAGGATTTACTTATAATAAGCTTATTTTAACCCAAGTACTTATATAATTCATTTTAATAACTTGTATTATTTTTTTTAGTTGAGGTATCAAAGTCCACAATATCACTGTATTATAGTTATACTTTTTTACTTAAATATTAGGTATGGTGCTAAATTAGTTAGCCTGCTTTGTACCAACAGTTGTATTATAACATTAATCCATCTGTTTTGGCATTTTATTAAAACTAAACTATTATTAAATTTTGTATGTTAAACTTATTATTGTATGTTTTCTATTTTCTTAATTTAGGATTAGCAATCCTCATTTATTCATTATTTATTCATATTATATTATTATTATATTATGTATTATTATTATTATTATTATAATATTTAAATTATTATTATTTATTATTATATGATTATTATTATTATGTATATATTAATTATATATTTATTAGTTTAATATATTTATATATATTTATTATTTATTAATATTCTATTAATTTAGAATATATATTATATACTTAAATAATATATATATTATTATTATATTATTATTATTATTATTAATTATTTATAAATAAATTATTATTATTATTACTCTATTTCTTATATCATTTAATCTTAATCTTATTATTATTATTATTTATCTATTTTATATTAATCAGTTACTTATTATTAATGTTTCGTTGTTTAATTAATTATTCGATTATTATTATTATCCACATATTATTCATTATATAATTTATTTCACTTCTTCAATATTTATTTTGATTATTGATACTGTTAAAATAAGTTATTTGTATTATTATTATTATTTTATATAATATTATTATTATTTATAATAAAATTTATTTATTATCATTATTAATTATTTTATTTTACCTTAATAATTTTTTTGGTGTGTGTTACTTGGCTCTTTTCATTATTATATTGCACTATATTATTTTTATT
>JABUQX010089583.1:10000-20000 GCA_015478945.1 Trachelipus rathkii | reverse complement strand
CTTCTGGCAATACATTTTTTCAACTAAAAATATTTCTTGAAAAATATTTATAAGGCAAAGATTCCGGCTCCGGATCCGGACTCTCCGGATTCCTGCCCGGATCCGGATCCACAAAGGTTCCTGCACTATTTGGAAAATTGTTCAGCACATCTTCTTTCACTAAATTCACCTAAAAAAATATTTCTTAAAAAAAAATTTTCTTGACAGGACCCTGCTCCGGGTTCGGCTCCGGATCCGGATCCGGATTCGACTAAGGTTTCTGTACTTATTGAAAATTGTTCAATTACTGCCTCTGGCAAATACATTTTGCGCCTAAAAAAGATATTTTTTTTAAAGAAATTAATACCCAGGATCCGGCCCGGCTCCGGCTCCGTCTCCGACACCGGCTCCGAGTCGGCTTCGGCTCGGATCTGACTAAGGTTTCTGCGCTATTTTAAAATTGTTTCAAACTTCTTCTATCAATGAATTTTTCACAAAAAAATATTTTTCAAAAAAAATCAATACTTTATGGCTCCGACTCGGACTCCGGCTCCGACTCCGAATCCGGATCCGATTAAGGATTCAGGCACTATTGAAAATTGTTCAGCAATGTTCTTTCTGGAATAAATTATTCCATATAAGGAAATTGATCTCTGAAAAAATTATACCAAGGATAAGGCTTCGAATCTGGATCCGGATCCGGACCCGACTAAGGTTTCTGCACTTTTTGAAATTTTTCAGTACGTTTTCTGGCATTAAAATTTTCACCATTATTTTTTTTAAAAAATTTTTGGAAAAAAATTCATACCCAGGCTCTGGCTCTGACTTCAGCTCCGGGTAATACTCCAGCTCTGACTTAACTTTCGGCTCCGGATCTAACTAAGGTTTCTGAACTATTTGGAAATTGTTCAGTACGTCTTCTGGCAATATATTTTTCACCTAAAAATATATTTTTTTAAAAAATTCATACCCAGCTCCGGCTCCGGCTCCGGGATCCGGAATCCGACTAAGGTTCTTGAACTATTTAAATAATTGTTCAGCACCTTCTTCTATCAATAAAATTTTCACTAAAAAAAATATTTTTAGAAAAAATCATACTTCTGGCTCCGACTCCATCTCCGACTTGAAATCCGGCTCCGGCTCGACCTCCCAATCCGGAATCCGATTAAGGATTCTGCACTATTTGAAAATTGTTCAGCAAGTTTTCTGGCAATAAATTTTTCACCTAAAAAAATGTTCTTTGAAAAAATTTATACCCAGGATTCGTCTCCGAATTCCGGATCCAGATTCCGGATCCGGACCTGACTAAGGTTTCTGCGCTATTTGAATATTGTTCAGTTGCGTGTTCTGCTGGCATTAAAATTTTTTCACCTAAAAAAATATTTTTGAAAAAAATTTCATACCCAGGTTCCGGCTCCGGCTCGACTCCGGGCTGCGACTTCACCTTCGGCTCCGGATCTGACTAAGGTTTATGTATGCACTATTTGAAAATTATTTAGCACGACTTCTGGCAAATAAATTTTTCATCTTAAAAAAATATTCTTCTGAAAAAAAAATTTATTTACTATTTGCGCCGGCTCCAGCTCTGGCTCCGACTTCGACTCCGGCTGCGACTCGATCCGGATCCAACTAAAGATTCTACTCTATTAACACCTATTCAATACTTCTTTTATCAAGTGACAATTTTTCATTTAAGAAAATTTTCCTTAAAAAAAATTTATTCCAGAATCCGGCTCCGAATCCGGCTCTCGCTCCGGATCCGGATCCAACTAAGGTTTTTGCATTATTTGAAAATTGCTTAGCACTTTTTCTGGCAATATATTTTTCACCTAAAAAAATATTTTTCTGAAAAAAAATCAAATTACGGCACCCGGCTCTGACTTCGGCTCCCACTTCGAACTCCGGCTCCGACTCCGGATCCTTGGATCGACTAAGGATTCTGCACAATTTGAAAATTGTTCAGTACGTCTTCTGGCAATAAATTTTTCACCTAAAAAAAATATTTTTTGAAAAAAATTCATACCCAGGCTCCGGCTCCGGCTCCGGCTCCGGCTCCGACTTCACCTTCGGCTCCGGATCTGACTAAGGTTTCTGTACTATTTGAAAATGTTCAGTACTGTCTTCTGGCATTAAATTTTTTCATCTAAAAATATATTTTTAGGAAAAAAAATCATACCCAGGATCCGGCTCCGGCTCCGGCTCCGGCTCCGGCTCCGGCTTCGGCTCCGGCTTCGGCTCCGGCTTCGGCTCCAGGCTCCAACTTCGGCTTCAGCTCCGGATCCGAATAAGGTTTCTGCACTATTTGAAAATTGTTCAGCAGATCTTCTAAAAAAATATTCTTCGAAAAAAATCATACTCCGGCTCCGGCTCCGACATTCGACTCCGGCTCTGACTCGGATCCGGATCCGGATCCGACTAAGGATTCTGTACTATTTGAAAATTGTTCAGCACATCTTCTGCCAATAAATTTTTCATCTAAAAAAAATTATTTCATGAAAAAAAAATATACCCAGGCTCCGGCTCCGGCTCCGGCTCCGGCTCCGGCTCCGGCTCCGGCTCCGGCTCCGGCTCCGGCTCCGGCTCCAGCTCCAGCTCCGGCTCCATTTATTTGACTGAATAAAATCCGAAGAATGAGCTAGAGGTTGGGAATATGAAAAAAAAAATTGGATTTTCTATAATTATAAATAAAACATTTTTAGATCCTAAACCTGGAATTGCAATTTTGACTGGAATTGAAATTTTTTAGTTCGACACCTCTCTAAATAAATTTATGTATCTAAAAAACTATTTAGAATTTTTAAAAAATAATTACAACACCATGATGTCTAGGAGGAAATTTTCTACTAATGTTAGATAATAAAAAAAAAATGTGAAAATTTTGATTTCGCTATCAAAAAGTAGGGGGTCTAGTTATGAAGTCTCCCCTTAATGCTGAGAATTATGTGGATCTTTGCTGGGGGATTTCATTATATTTACCCTCCCCCTCTAAAAAAAAAAAAACGTATAAAAATATTTTCATAAAATTAAGCTCTTAGTCTTTGTAGAAATAATGGGCAATTCATGAGAGGCATTTTATTTATTTTTCTAAGAAGTATATTTAAGTATTTAGAAGAAAATAATTAAAAAGAACTAATACCCTATTTACATGATGTTTTATATGTCTACAATATATTCATTCAACGTTATTTTTTGTATTTGCACTATTATTGCTAATAAATTTTTAACTCTATCTAATACAGTTAGTTACTACTACTATTATTAGTGCTAATAACACTATGTAACACAAAAATGTTTGTTTTTATTTTTTTATTGAATCTTATATATTTTTTGACGCTGAACACAGAAATGACCTTCATTTTTTTTCTATCAACGGTACTTATTACAATTTTTTATTTGAAGGTTTAAACTTACGAACAGAAACTTAAAAAAGACTTTTTACTTGATAAGATACATTTTAATATCCCCAAAGGCCAAAATATAAGTCAATGCTTTAATAGGCCAAAAACATGCTTACTTTGCATTTAAAAGTGCTTTGTGGATCGTGCTTTTCTCTTATGAGTCGATTTGGTTTCTCTTATCAAAAACCACATATAATCACCCATCATGGCACTATCCCAACGTCCCTGGTATTGCCTTTCCATTGTCTGAATATTCCTGGTGAAAAAGCCTGTACTCTATCCAATACCTGGTTCCCTCCACAATTTTGGTGGAAATGTTGCTTAGAACTAACATAATATACACACACATAACAAAATGAATCTGGTAACGTTTTGCACTGTCTACTTTGTAATTTATAAATGGTTATGTTATATTATTACTAATATTTGAAAATTATAAAAGATATTAAGTTTGGTACCTCATCTTCAATATTATTGCACTAGAATGTAGTTAAAAAATAGCTATATTGAATATTATATATATATATATATATATATATATATATATATATATATATATATATATATATATATATATATATATATATATATATATATAAAATATATAAATTTTTTTTTTATATTTATATATATTTATATATATATATATAAATTAGTTCGTAAGCATGAAAATCCCCATAAAACATTAATGGCAACTGACTTTTACACAGCGTCATGCCATTGCCATGCCATATTTGGAATCTGCATAAAAAACTGAATTAAAAACAATTAAAAAAAATCAGAAGAAACAAAAAAATTTTTTTTTATTGGAACGGTAAACATCATGAAAAATGAAAAGCCATAAATAGTTTCAAAAGATGAATTTTCATTGGTTGTTATTTGCGCGTAAAAATTACAAACATATTTACAATATTTCAACTGGGCCTTTGCAACATACATCAAATATACATAACAGAAAAATAATATTGCAATGGCAATATTTAGACTTTCCTTTAAAATACATAAATGAAAGTAATGTTGTATATTTCATGTACTACTGCATTACAATAATAATAATAATAATATATTATTTATTGTTATTATTATTATTATTATTATTATTATTATTATTATTATTATTATTATTATTATATGATTATTATTATTATTATTATTATTATTATTATTATTTTTTATTATTATTATTATTTATTATTATTTATTATTATTATTATTATTATTATTATTATTATTATTATTATTATTATTATTATTATTATTATTATTATTATTATTATTATTATTATTATTATTATTATTATTATTATTAGTATATTATTTATTATTATCTTATTATTAATTATATTAATATTACTTTTATAGTATTATTATTATTATTATTATTATTATTATTATTATTATTATTATTATTATTATTATTATTATTGGAACATTTATGAGCTCTGATGCACGCTAATGTAATGAACATTTTATAAATTAATTTACAAGCAGCAATAAATGACGAATACTTGTCATCATTCGTATTTTTGCGAGTTGCATGCAGTCGCCATCTCCTGTGCACTGCAGTTGAAAATTAATTGAATAAGAATGTACAGATATATATATATATATATATATATAGTATATATAATATATATATATACTAGAAAAATATCCATTATATCTTATATATATATATATATTATATATATATATATATTTACTAATATATATATAATATATTATATATATATATATATAATATATACACTATCATATATACTATAATATATAGTAGTAACAAAAGGAAAACAAAGGGTGGTCAGATGTAGCTAAAAGTTGCTTAATGTTACCAGATACCAACCAAGGGAAAATAAAGGGTCCATTTCATTAGTAGACCGTCCGTGATTATATTGATGTAGTTAAAATAAAGTTGAATAATTAGCTGTTTTAACCTTCACTTGCCTCCACAGTCCCCATGCCGCATCCGCATCCACATCCGCATCCTCATCTCGCATCCGCACGTTCGAGAAAACAATGATCTAGAATACTCAAGAAGACCGATTTTTTTAAAAAGAACTAGAAAAAAATGCTGGTCCCACTGGCAGTGTGAAAGCCTTCCTGAGATAGGATAAAGATAGTGAATATATATATATTATATATATATATATATTATATATATATTATTATATAATATATATAATAATACGTATTATATATATATATTATATATATATATATATAATATTTATATAATATATATAATAATATAATATATATATATATATATATATATATATATATATATACTATATATATTATAATATATTTATATATATTAAATATATATATTATATATATATATATATATATTTAATTAATATATATATATATATATATATATTATATATAATATATAATATTATATATATTATATAATATATATATATATATATATATATATATATATATATATATATATATATGCAAACTCGTTCCTAACTGGTTTTTTTTATTGCTCTAATCTAGAAGAGCTTTCTAGGAATTTGCTTCACAGGATTCGATGGAGAAATAATAACAGGAACTTTCACAATGTAAACCAATTGTTCTACTCATTGAGGCTCAATAGCGGAATTCACATCATAAAAGAATAAAAAAAAGGAAACAAATGTCAATTAAAATTTTATTACCTTATCATTCTTTCCTTATTAATACCTTTCCTTTCTTTTTTCATTATAATCTTGTCTTTTTTACGTTACCTGTATAACTGTAATTAATTCTAGATTCTTCTAGAAGAAAATTAATGGGTTTAGGAAACCTTTTTACAAAATGAAACTAAAATTGCATTTACTCAATCACGCATTCAAATTGAAATCCGAAATTCAATTCCCGTGGATTGAATTCATATCATTCATATTTAATGACCAAAATTAACGATGCAGAACACAAAATATTTCGATCATTATCAATGATGAAATTCTTTATGAATTAATTTTCTTTGTTTTTATCTATAAAGGTTCAAAAATAATAATTAATGGCAGGAACTTTCAATTTGACATCACGTGTCATTTTAATAATCTCCAACTAAATTCATTTTGTGAGGCTGTAATATAATTAATGAAATAATTAATACTACGCTCAATTAAAAAAATTATCAGTAAAAATATATCGTTCTCATATACTATGAATTATATTAGAACCCTCTGCTATATATATATATATATATATATATATATATATATATATTATATAATATATCTCTCATATATATATATATATATATATATATAATATATATATATATATATATATATATATATATATATATATATATATATATATATATAATATATATATATATATATATATAAAATTTTTAAAAAAAAATATTTAATATAAATATATATAAATATATATATATATATATATATTATATATAATATATATATATATATATATATATAATAAAAATATATATAAATTATATATATTGTGTTTATATTTTAGAGCTCTCTTATATATATATATATATATATATATATATATATATATATATTATATATAGTGAGTAATATATATATTATATTAATATATATATGGATAATGTTTTTTCATTCTAAAATATAAGGATGTAGCACCCAAAATGAAATTATTGAATATATCCATTAAAGATCTAAATCTCTTTCCCGAATTGATAAATCTCAATTCATATGCGGATGATAGATCACGTGCTTTATCTCGCCCTTCTTTCTTATTTCGTGGCAATCCTTCTTAATGCTGAGAATTATGTGGATTTTCGCTGGGGGATTTCATTATTTTTACCCTCCCCCTCTAAAAAAAATTGGTATAAAAATATTTTCTTAAAATTTAGTACTCTTATCTTTGTAAGAAAGAATCCTAAGTAACTAACAGCATTTTATTTTATTTTTCTCAGAAGTATATTTAAGTGTTTAGAAGAAAAAAATTAAAAAGAACTAATACCTTCCTATTTACATGACGTTTTATGTCTACAATATATTCATGAAAGGCATTTTATTTATTTTTCTCAGAAGTATATTTAAGTGTTTAGAAGAAAATAATTAAAAAGAACTAATACCCTATTTACATGACGTTTTATGTCTACAATATATTCTCAGCCATAAAATATCTTCATTTTGAACGGCAAAGAGTAAAAAAAACTCCTTCAGTAATCAAATGGTTTTACTTCATCCTCTAGGGCCTAGGCTAATGAGACATACAATATGCATACAGGTTCGGGGATAGTCTAAATAGTTTTGGACGGCGATAAATACAAAGGGCTGTTTCCTCGTCTGGTGTTTCACTTGCTAATAATGCCATAATGCCTCTGTTTCATAGATCGGGAAGGCAGCTGTTTGTAACTTTAGCCTAATTTATACCAGATCAACTGAAGATTCTCAACTTTACAATAATAAGGTTACAGTAGTTTTCCGATTTATTTTTTTATTATACAAATTGTACCTTTCTTTTTTAATCACTTTCTAATAATTTTAAAAATGTTGAGACAAATTTTTTATATAATATATTCTTTCATAGGTTTTTAGTTTATAAAATTTTATTTACATTACCGGCAATATAATTATTCAAGAAATTTTAATTTTTTTTTAAAAATTTTACGAGAAGGATTTAAAAAATAAAAATAAATAAATAAATTATATTCACTAACATTTAAAACTTAAAATTAATACTGAAGAATTAAATCATAAAATAGATGCAATTAAGTTTTTCATCGATAATAAAGAAAAACTTATAATGTTTACTACGATTCCTAACCTACTTAATTTAAAAAAAAAAAAAAAAAAATCTAATTTTTTTTAATTAATAATTATTGGCCATAAAAAGATCTTTAAATGCATAATAAATTCCCACAAAAGATTAAATTTTATTTTTAAAGGTTAACCCCTTTACTGCGGCGCGTCTATATATAGACGTCCCCAAAAGTGGGCCCATATTGCGGTGAGTTTAATTATTTCGTTCTCTGGGCAATTAGCCTGTACATTGTTTTTTAGTTTTATGATATGCATATATATATATATATATATATATATATATATATATATATATATATATATATATATATATATATATATATATATATATATATATATATATATATATATATATATATATATTTTTTTATTTATATATATATATATATATATATATATATATATATATATATATATATATCAGGTGGCTAAAAGAAAGTGCTTAATATGACATAATCAAAATGATAAACAACTTTTCAAGACTAAAGATATAATTAGTTTTGCAATATAATTAAGTTTAGGGTTGGCCGATTCACTAGGTGCGGGACAGTGCGGTGCGCTCACTTTTGTGTTATGCGGTGCGAGACACTGTTCAAGCGTTCCTGTGCGTTGCGATTTTAAAAATACTTAGGGATGCCGGGCGGTGCGGTGGGTATATTGAAACAAGTTGCGGTGCGGTACGACAAAAATCTCTTTTTGTGTGGTGCGGTGCGGTGCGGTGCGGTGAGCGGTGCGTATTGAAACATAAAGTTGCGATGCGGTACGACAAAAATGCCTTTTTGTGTGGTGCGGTGAGCGGTGCGTATTGAAACATAAAGATGCGGTGCAGTACGACAGAAATGCCTTTTTTGTGTGGTGCAGTGAGCGGTGCGTATTGAAACATAAAGTTGCGGTGCGGTACGACAAAAATGCCTTTTTGTGTGGTGCGGTGCGGTGAGCGGTGCGAATTGGAACATAAATTTGCGGTGCGGTACGACAAAAGTGTATTTTTGTGTGGTGCTGTGCGGTGCGGTGCGTGGTGCGCTTACCCTGGTGCGGTGCGCAAAATTCAGGTGCTTTGCCAACCCTAATTAAGCTACAAGTTCAACGATGAAATAGATTAACTATAAAAAAAACAAACGAAAATGAGACATTTTTCTCCTGTCATTTTCACATATTAATAATTTTGATCTAATAATAATAATAATTATAATAATAATAATAATAATAATAATAATAATAATAATAATAATAATAATAATAATAATAATAATAATAATAATAATAATAATAATGATAATAATGATAATAATGATAATAATGATAATAATAATAATAATAATAATAATAATAATAATAATAATAATAATAATAATAATAATAATAATAATAATAATAATAATAATAATAATAATAATAATAATAATAATAATAATAATAATAATAATAATAATAATTTATAAGAAAAATAATAAAAATAATAGTAATAAGAATGATAATAATGATAATACTCCATTTTACTTACGTTCGAATTTTTGAACTTGTAGAGTATCCATTTTTATTATTTCATATATAATAACATAGGAAAATATAATTTTTTGCATAATCAGTTATATTTTATTGCCTCTAGAACAGATTAAACTCTGTAAAATAGAAAAGAATCAATCCTTTTTGGGATTTGTTTATGTGAAGCTTCTTTTCATGGTCTATTATTACATGCTGAAATATACTTCAATATATCGTCTAAATCTAACAATATATAGCGCCTAAACCTATTGATATTTTGATGGAAATGTGCAATCGTTAAATAGACTTTTTGTCGAGAGAGAGAGAGAGAGAGAGAGAGAGAGAGAGAGAGAGAGAGAGAGAGAGAGAGAG
>JABUQX010089582.1:5000-20000 GCA_015478945.1 Trachelipus rathkii | reverse complement strand
ATGCAAACACATATCAAATAATTTTTGCTAATATTCTTGGCCTTTGTTCTAATTTCTACTTTATCTAACAATTATTATTATTATTATTATTATTATTATTATTATTATTATTATTATTATTATTATTATTATTATTATTATTATTATTATTATTATTATTATTATTATTATTATTATTATTATTATTATTATTATTATTATTATATTAATCTAAATAAAACATGTGTAACTTGTAGAGTTGCACAAGGTGTAAAAGTTTCATTGTAATGGGATAAATATTAAAAAAGTTACATGCTACCAATTATAATTATTTTATTTTTTTGCAACTCAAAAATAAAAAATCGTAAAAACTTCTTTTTACTATTCATCCGATCATTACGAAATTTTCAGAGCATATATAATTTGGGTAGATAGACATTTTTTGTTTAGAGCATATTTTTGTAAAACCAAGAGGTTTACCAATGCTTATGGGGAAAATTTTGAAAATTTGAAATTTTTCCCATTCACAGCGTCAAATCTACTCTATATACCAAAAATTTATTTAAACAAAAAATGTAAATCTTCTTCGATTATACAAGCTCCGAAAGTTTCATGCTGATCAGATGAATAATATAAAGGTTATCGCGATTTTTCCTTTATGACTTCCCAAAAATTGACCCTCCCACCGTGTACCCCTATGTATAAAGAATTATAGAATTATTCCCAACGGTTTTGCCGCTAATCACGAGAAAACCTTTGAAAACTACTTGGCTTTGTCACTAAAAAATATTTTTTTCTACATCGAGTTGATATTTTGGAATATAGCAAAAAATCCGCCAGACATTTGTATAGTTTTCTCCTATGTTTTCGATTTTCTATACGTTTAGCTACATTTTGATGTATGATTCGTTCAAATATAATAAATTTTGATAAGTTTTTTGTAACTTTATAATTTTAGAAAAAAAGAAAATAAGCCATATTTTGCATAAAAAAGAAAAAACAAAAAAGCAAAAAAACAAAAAAAATTATTTATATAACGCTGCTATGTTTTAGATATTTTATAAAACATCTGTGTATTGCGAATATTTCAGTGAAGTCCGTGTTTAAAAATCTTTTGTAGTTCAGCAGGAATTCACTTTTAAAAATTGCTGAGTAATTGCTGATTCATGACATTTGGGATGAAATTACTCAAAATCTACCAGACATTTTGCAAATGTCATGAAAATAAAAATGAAGAATTTGCTTTTCTCTTTCGAATGGTGTATATTTATCTCAATAAAATTTAAAAAAAATAATTTTCCCGCTCCGGCCCCTTAAAAGAAAGATTTTGAGACATCTTAAATCTTCTAGTCTTATCACAGATCTCAAGTATGGCTCTCGTACTGAAATCTCGTCTGGTGATCTATCCCTTCTCTCTGACTCTATGTTCTCCACTTTTTGGCATATCGGTGGGTCTTTTGCTGCGGCGCTAGACATATCGAAAGATTTCGATAAAATATCGAAAGATTTCGATAAAATTTGGCACAAAGCTTTGACATCTAAATTTCCCTTTTTAGTATCTATTTTTCTCTCTGTAATATTCTCGCTGACATCTTTTCCCTCCGTTCTATAGCTGATTTTGAAGACGACCTTAGTTCATTCTTTATATCTATCAATTGTGGTATTCCTCAGGGTTCTTTTATACCACCCAACTCCTTCTTTCTAATTTTTATTTACGCTTCTTATTCATTTTAATGACGAAAATTCCAATATCCATTTTTCCTTCCAATTAGAAAGGAGAATCATTCATCTGAACTTCTCGTATCTCTAGTTGAGGCATAGAAGGTATGGTTCTTTTCATTGACTCAAAAACCCAACCCCTTCATAAATCTACTTGATAATTTAATAAAATCCCCGAATCATAAATCCTAGACAAACTATGCATCTGCTAAAACACGCAATTCAAACCTACCCCTGTTCTTAATAACCTTGGTATTACTTTTTCTCGTGATCTTAATTGAAAGGATCATTAACTATTATTTATTTACAAGTGTGTTCGTTGGTATACACCATGTTATGTATTTTTTTAACCTTAAATTCAAATTTAAAGTTACTAAAAATTAAGTAAATATATATCATAAACATGAACAAATTGCAAATACATTCATACTCTTTCTTTCTAAGAAAAGAAATTTGTTTTAAATAGGACTCATTTCTAGTTCCTTTTGTGTTATAAGAATGTTATTTTTATTATTTTTTTTTTATTTTTTACTATATAGTTAGGGAATTATGTACTTATTAATTCTCAGTGGTAAAACATTGCTTTTAAAGTTCCTAAGTAGAAAAAATATAGGACACCAATTTCATATTTAAAACATTTCTATGGACGAAATTATTCATTACATCGGCACCAGCTGATTTTCACCCATTTCCATGAAACTTATATTATATGTTTAAAATGGTCTGTAATGATAGAAATAGTATAAAAAAAAGTTTAAAAATTTTGCCTGAAAATTGTTACCAAGTCCAAATTTCATTTTTAAACCCTTTTTACAGCCAGATGCTTCTTTTTTAAAAAAAATTATAAGCTTTTATAGACTTGTGGTACTGAAGCTATATTGTATTATTTTCTAGCACTCATGGGTCGGGGGAACGGGGACGGAGCCTCCCGCAGAAAAATATGCTTTAGTTATGCATTCATTTAAAAGCTAAAAATTAGTATATGTGCTATATACTAACGATCTAGAAAAGAAAAATTAAAAATAACTAAAAAAAAATTACTCATTTATTTAACACAACAGTTACCAATTCCTTCAATTTAAATTTAAAAAATATTATTAAAGTTGCGCTTCATAGTCTTGTGAATCTGGCATCTTTACATATGATTTTGCAACTTTTTTTTTCAAAATTATCGCAATAAAAAATATAAGAAATAATAGATAATAAATTACCAGGTCCTTTTAATATCTTTGGTAATTATATACAATAACTTAATTTTATTTTGCAACTTTCAATTTTAGCAGCGTAAGGCCTACACATATATTCCAAAGAGCATTATATGGCCATTTCTTATTATTATTATTATTATTATTATTATTATTATTATTATTATTATTATTATTATTATTATTATTATTATTATTATTATTATTATTATTATTATTATTATTATTATTATTATTATTATTATTTTTATTATTATTATTATTTATTATTATTATTATTATTATTATTGTTATTATTATTATTATTATTATTATTATTATTATTATTATTATTATTATTATTATTATTATTATTATTATTGTTATTGTTATTGTTATTGTTATTGTTATTGTTATTGTTATTGTTATTGTTATTGTTAATATTATTATTATTATTATTATTATTATTATTATTATTATTATTATTATTATTATTATTATTATTATTATTATTATTATTATTATTATTATTATTATTATTATTATTATTTTTTTATTATTATTATTTATTATTATTATTATTATTATTATTGTTATTATTATTATTATTATTATTATTATTATTATTATTATTATTATTATTATTATTATTATTATTATTATTATTATTATTATTATTATTATTACTGTGTTTGTGTAGGGTGATTGGTTAAAAAGATATTAAATTATCTGTCATAACTTACTCTTCGAACTGATGAACAAATCCTTTGGCCAGGCCCCCGTGACAACCCAATCAACTAACACCTTATTAGATTCCCAAACCTATATCGTAACAGTATCCAGGCCTCTTGTTAAGTGAGCTACGGCCTGTGCAATATTGCAGTGCAACTCAATACTTACAACTCACCAACTTATCCTTTTAGAGACCCTTCAAGTGGAACAACGGTTTGGCCGAGTTCTTTGTCTTATGTGAAAACAGTTCAGTCAATACTTTTCTTATCAGAGAATGAACCCTTTTGTGATCAATCTTTCAATCACGAAAACCACGTCTTTAAGACTTAAAGCAATAGCTAATTGAATTATTGAATAAATGAAAAGTAAAACACGTTTGGAAATACTCAAGAAAACCACTGGGATAATTTTAGAAATATTTTAATAAAAAAAAATAAATAAATAAAAAATGTACTGGTCTTACAAACTAGATTTTATAAGTCCATGAACATGTATCCGAATGTCCGTGGGTATTCGCATACATGCGCACTGCACATATAGAATCTTCAGTACTATATATCAGTTATATTTATATATATATATATATATATATATATATATATATATATATATATATATATATATATATATATATATATATATATATATATATATATATATATATATATATATATATATAAATATATTAAATATTATGCTCAAAAAAAAAAAAAAAATAAATCAAATATCAACACTAAATGCTTTACCAATATATTTATATAAATCTTTGCCCATAAATATATATATATATATAAAATATATATATATATATATATATATATATATATATATATATATATATATATATATATATATATATATATATATATATATATATATATATATATATATATATATATATATTGATGTTCAACGATATATATAAATAAGCAAAATATACTAACAAAAATATATAGACAGATTGACTTTGCAAAAGATATAAAATATTTACTTGTAAATTAAATGTTTTTAGAAATTACTTAAAACATCGATTTGTCAGTGTGACCAAATGAATGCAAAACCAGCTGATCAAATAACAGCTGATGTCTTAAAGCAAAGAGTTGCCAACTAGTAATATAACAAATCTTAATTTTGAATAAATAAAATGTGACTTTGGCAATTTTACGTGTATAAAACAATAAAATTTTAATCGTTAAACACTTTATATTTGTTAACACAAAAGAATCTTTACCATATTAAAATAAATACACTCCAATGATAAATACCCTTACCTGCTAGTGATATATGGTAACACCGCAGACACAATGCATTTGCAATTCGCATTCACAGACGATGCTTTTAAAATAGCGATGCGAAATTACAAATAAACACAATTATATTTAAACACAGATTAAAACACCATTAGCTTTACAAGAAAAATAAGCCACGATATTTCCACATTGAAAATTAAAACACCATTTTACATTTAAAAACATTACTACAATTACTTTACAAAAATATAAAATAAGACACTCCACTATACAAGAATATGCACAAAAAAAATAATAAAATTGATCAGACAAGGCGACAAGCGCATACCAACTGTAAGCACTTTGATGGACGAAAGATAAAAGCAAAAGATATCAAATATTCATAATTTTACTATTTATACAAATCTTCGTCAATCAGTTTACGCTTAACCATCCAATCACAATTCCTAAAATAATTAATAAAATGATGTATCCACTTATTAGTTATTTTAGAAAAACAAATGTACATTAAACATTTAGCAAGACCGAAAATTGGTATTTCTGTACAATTGAACTTCGTCCACAAGAAATCACAATTTTCTTCTAAAATCGAAACATAAAAGCCAAATGCATTTATACATTGTGAGCTTCACATTATATAAAATCATTAAATATTATTCATACACATTTATATATATATATACAAAACAATTACATAATAATAAATGCGTAGTATCCTTTTAACAGTTTAAAATATAAATAATAATAATAATAATAATAATAATAATAATAATAATAATAGTATTATTATTATTATCACAGTTTTGTGAATGACAACCAATCAAAACTTAGCTTCTCAAAAGTAAGTCTCGAAAAACCAGTTTTCATTGGCTGTCATTTACTCATGAATTACAACCATATTTACAAAATTTTCGACGAGCCGCTACAATCATACAACGTAAATATAGACAAATGAAAGATATATTGCAATGGCAATGTTGGCCATTACTTTACAATACATAAATGAAGCAATGTTATATATTACGTGTATAATTGCATTACATCTTTGGCCCACCCTTTTGAAGCAAATTGGTACATTTTGCTTTATGTACACGTGATTAAAACATTGGTCTCATTCACTCAGTGCTCCTTCTTCTGTAGAGACTTCTGATAATGGACCAGATGTGTTGTCGGCATATGATCTGCTTAAATGGTCATTGACGACATTATCTCACCCACTAATGTGGATTAGGGCAAACTTGAATTTTCCTTCGAAGAACAGTCACAAGAGTAGTCGGGTGTTTGCGCCGGGTCACAAAATATTTAAATCTATTTTCAACAAAATAATCAGCTTCGTTTCTTTCATCTTTTATTTTCGTTGTGACCATTTTGCTGGCATTTTCCTTTGACATACAACTACTAGTATTCTTCTTACACCCTTTCCTCCAGACCTACACCCTCTTCTTTCTTCGTTATCTCCTTTTCTCTCTAACTTCTTCCATAGTATCACACATTTCTTTGTGTTTCTGTGTCTCTTTTGACACTCTTCTCCCTTTCTGCCAACTTCTCTCATCTTCCTTGTAAACAATAGTTTCACCATGCGGTGACTCTTCATGTGAGACTTCTCATCATCATCACACTCCTCACTTCTACAATCAGTTTCACATCTTTCCTTTTCTCCTGACATGCTTCCTTTACTCCTCCTGCAGTGTGTTCTCTTACCCTCTCTGCACATAACTTCTTTTATTATCCAAACCTTTTCCATACTGCCGATGTCTTCTCTAACTACCTCGTTTTCAAACCTTGCATTGTGCCGTTTAACAACATTGACCGACTGTACCACTTTTCCATGGCAGTCTCGGCGTCTCATCTTCACTTCTTTTATCGAAGTATTATTGCACAATGCCTTTTCCTCCTCACTGAACAGTTCAGCGAGCCCTGCTCTTCCCTTGTTCCCAACTTTTAATCCTGAACGCATTGAATTCTGACTGCCCCAGTAATAATACTGAGGATGACTCTTCATCTTCTCCTGCGTTCCGGCATACCGTCGCAAACTTCCTTTACACTACACTCTTTAACTTCCTCTCTTTGAGACATCGCATCTTTCTGTTTACTTTTAAAAGTCTTCCGCTCGTTGATTAGTTCTTGAACTTCATCACCATGGGTTATACCCCCTTCAACCACAGCTACAACATCCTTCTCTCCAGAACTTTGCGTGTGACTGTCTATGTCACCTCTCACCATCTCATCATCTTCATCCGCACGATCTGTTTCATCAGACCACTTCGTGCTCTCTACCATCGATGTTTCTTGAACATCTATCATTCTCGTGTCTTCTTCAACATCTATTAATAGATCTTTAGGGGCATCAACTTCATCTTTTCCTGTAACGTTCTCATTTTCAGGTGAACATTTGCACCCAGTCATCACATTTAGTGATGGTTCCATGGTTGGCGCGACATCTTTATAACTGATGTCAAACGATTGTGGCACTGACGGTTTCCCTCTGTAAGACTCACTCATCTCCAAACTTGCCATTCCAAATTTATGATTGGTTTGGTTAGGTTCTTCTTGTGAACCTTCTTCAGCGCTCTCAGCGATGGGGACCAGCATACTTCTAATGTTATGCCCGACCTCTACTTTACGAGGCCCTCGACACACGGTCGACTCCCAAGCGAGATTAGGCTGACTTATGGGCAATGCTCCTTTGACATTCCCGATTACCAAATCATATACAACCTCCGGCAACACTGCCGCGGTTGTTCTCCCTACGTAATAAGGGGTATCCACATCGATATTTGCAAGCGGAGCTTCGATCACCGTACCGTCCAACAAACGTATTTTCATGTTGTTTCCAACATAACACCTTTTCGGCACAAACTTTTCCCGCACAACCACTACATTACATCCGGTATCTCGGAGGGTTTTGACTTTAAAGCCATTCACCGTCCCATACGTTACAGGTAGGTGTGACGTTTCGTCATTTTTCACCTTCATTATCTCATTCAGGAGCTTCGGCTCTTCACCTGAGTAGTTCAGGGCTTCGTTGCCGTTATCAGAGACTCCGGACGCTCCCGTGCTCTTTGTTTCTTCTTTTTGTCTTCCTGAATTGTTTTGTCCCCTAGTACTATTGTTGAAATAAGGAGGGGCTCGACAATCCCTTGAGAGATGCCCTCTCCTCTGACACTTAAAGCACGTGGGCACTTCTCTCGGCTCACTGCTACTGCGACGATAGTTCTGTCTGTCGCCACTCCCACCTCCGATCCTGCTTTCATTGTTAGTTGCTCTCGATGCATGTTGGTTGCTACTTTTCTGATTACCATTCGTAGAGTAACCATTGCCTTTTGATCTAAAATTATTATTATTATGTGTGCTTTTCTCAACGTGATTGTGATTTCGCGTGTGACTATTAGCTGTGAACCTCAAACGATGTGCTTCCATGTATCCTTCAGAACAAGTTATTATCTCTTCTGGTGCTTTCTTCTTCGACTCCCTTAAATAGGTTGCGAGTTCTTTTGGAACCGTATTCAAATACTTATCCACCGAGAAAAATTCGATAATATCATCAGGTGTCAGTGTTACATTCGCTGCTGTTAACCACTTTTTAAGAGCTTCAATAATTCTCTGTAAATAAACTCTAGGATTATCATCTTCCGTAGGAGTTATAGTTTTATACTTTGTACAGTACCCACTTTCCGTGAGCCCATATCTCTCCAATAAAGCACTTTTCAAACCTTCGTAGCTCTTTAATTCTTCAACAGTCATCTTATTATATACACTGACAGCTTTGCTTGTTAGGAAACCTCCTAAAATTGTCGCTCGCTTTTCCATAGGAATATCGTTCGCCTCTGCTTGCTTCTCAAACATTAACAGATATTCTTCAATATCGGTTTTCTTTTCGTCGAAGAAAGGAAGCTTCAATTTTGGATACTTACTAGCATAGGAAGTACTATGGCTGCTCTGAGCATTCTGTGATGCTATCACTGCGTCATGTTGCCGCTGTTTTTCTTCAGCATCAAGCTTCATCTGAAGCATTCTTTCTTCTGCATCTCTTGCATCTTTTTCCGCCTCTAACTTAACTCTTTGCGCTTCAGCTTCCATTTTGGCTTTCCTCTACTCCCGTTTAGCTCAAGCTTAGCTTTCTCCCTTTCATCTTCAAGCTTAGCTTTCTCTACTTCAAGCGCTAACCTTTTCTCTTCTAAAGCTAACTTTTCTCTCTCCAAATCAGCAGCTACTTTATCTTTTAGTGCGGCAGCGATTTCCTTACCCGAAAGACCAGCGGATTTGCACCACTCCATAAACTCAGCGTTAGATGTAGCCATAGTTATATTTGTTGTTCACAAAACAAATTACAAAATATATTGTTCGCTAACAGAGTCACTTTCAACGCACGAATCACAATCCCGTTTTCTACCAAAATTTTCGAAATTTAGCTTTCACTGATAGCTCTATGAAAACAAATTTCTAACCGCAAAATTACTAATGTATATATATATATATATATATATATATATATACTAGTTTATATAATATTATATATATTATATATATATATATATAAAATATAAATTAATATATTATATATATATATATATATATATATATATATATATATATATATATATATATATATATATATATATATATATATATATATATATATATATATATTAAAAATTAATATTAGATATATATAAATATATAGATATATATATATTATTATATATAGTAATATATAATATATATATATATAATATATATATTATATATATATATATATATATATATATATATATACTAGTTTACACAATCTGCAATAAAATTTGACAAAATCTTACGGGGAACTAGTGTTTTACCTATAGAACTCAAACAGAGGAGAATTGTGAATTCCGGGAAACCACTATTTCGCTCCGCTTAATTTTGCAAACTTTAACGCCTATCTAAACAATATTAATAAATATATATATATATATTTTTATATATATATATATATTTATAAGAGCATAATATATAAATTACCAAAATTATTCCAGTGTTTCACTATTTCCAAACGATAAATATTGGTGCAATAACAGTTTGTTATCACCACCAATACGCAAAGAAAAATTAAATACTTTTAACTTCAACAAAGCAAATAGTCCAACCGACTATATTGACAGTTAAAAAAAAACAATACAATATCAACTTATACCATATATCAACAACTGAAATATAAGTTACAACACTTGAACACTAGTTCTGGCACAGGTTTTAACAAACGACTGTACTAACTTGAGCTTAAATATTCAATAAAATAGCAAAAGTAACTTTACTACAAGCACTTCACTGATAAGAAGTAATGACTGAAAAGTTATAATATAAGATTCCCAGACAGGTATACCCAAATTTATTAATGTAGGGTGATTGGTTAAAAGATATTAAATTATCTGTCATAACTTACTCTTCGAACTGATGAACAAATCCTTTGGCCAGGCCCCCGTGACAATCCAATCAACTAACACCTTATTAGATTCCCAAACCTGTATTGTAACAGTATCCAGGCCTCCTGTTAAGTGAGCTATCGGCCTGTGCAATATTGCAGTGCAACTCAATACTTACAACTCACCAACTTATCCTTTAGAGACCCTTCAAGTGGAACAACGGTTTGGCCGAGTTCTTTGTCTTATGTGAAAACAGTTCAGTCAATACTTTTCTTATCAGAGAATGAACCCTTTTTGTGATCAATCTTTCAATCACGAAAACCACGTCTTTAAGACTTAAAGCAATAGCTAATTAAATTATTGAATAAATGAAAAAAGTAAAACACGTTTGTAAATACTCAAGAAAACCACTGGGATAATTTTAGAAATATTTTTAATAAAAAAAAATAAATAAAATGTACTGGTCTTACAAACTAGATTTTATAAGTCCATGAACATGTATCCGAATGTCCGTGGGTATTCGCATACATGCGCACACTGCAACATATTAGAATCTCAGGTTACTATATATCAGTATAATTATATATATATTATATTATATATATTATTATATATATATATATATAAAATAATTTAATTATATATTTTATAATATATATATATATATATATATATATATAATATATATATATAATATTAATATATAATAATATACTTCAAAACTATCTACAGGTTTATAATTCCATGTACATGTATCCGGATGTCCGTAGGTATCCGTTTACATGCGCACCGCAAATATAGAACCAAAATATTAACTACAAGTATTATATATATATATATATATATATAAAAATATTATTATTAATATTATTAAATTTTATATATATAAATATATAATATATATATATATTATATATATATATATATATATAAAATAAATATTAAATATTATGCTCTAAAAAAAAAAATAAATCAAATATCAACACTAAATGCTTTACCAATATATTTATATAAATCTCGCCCATAAATATATATATATATATATATATATATATATATATATATATATATAATATTATATATATATATATATATATATATATATATATAATATATATAAATATATATATATATATATATATATATATAATATATATATATATATTGATGTTCAACGATATATATAAATAAGCAAAATATACTAACAAAAATATATAGACAGATTGACTTTACAAAAGATATAAAATATTTACTTGTAAATTAAATGTTTTTAGAAATTACTTAAAACATCGATTTGTCAGTGTGAACAAATGAATGCAAAACCAGCTGATCAAATAACAGCTGATGTCTTAAAGCAAAGAGTTGCCAACTAGTAATATAACAAATCTTAATTTCAAATAAACAAAATGTGACTTTGGCAATTTTACGTGTATAAAACAATAAAATTTTAATCGTTAAACACTTTATATTTGTTAACACAAAAGAATCTTTACCATATTAAAATAAACACACTTCAATGATAAATACCCTTACCTGCTAGTGATATATGGTAACACCGCAGACACAATGCATTTGCAAATCGCATTCACAGACGATGCTTTTAAAATAGCAATGCGAAATTACAAATAAACACAATTATATTTAAACACAGATTAAAACACCATTAGCTTTACAAGAAAATAAGCCACGATATTTCCACATTGAAAATTACAACACCATATTACATTTAAAAAACATTACTACAATTACTTTATAATAAAATATAAAATAAGACACTCCACTATACAAGAATATGCACACTAAAAATAATAAAATTGATCAGACAAGGCGACAAGCGCATACCAACTGTAAGCACTTTGATTAACAACGAATGAAAGCAAAAAGATATCAAATATTCATAATTTTACTATTTATACAAATCTTCGTCAATCAGTTTACGCTTAACCATCCAATCACAATTCCTAAAATAATTAATAAAATGATGTATCCACTTATTAGTTATTTTAGAAAAACAAATGTACATTAAACATTTAGCAAGACCGAAAATTGGTATTTCTGTACAATTGAACTTCGTTCACAAGAAATCACAATTTTCTTCTAAAATCAAAACATAAAAGCCAAATGACTTTATACATTGTGAGCTTCACATTATATAAAATCATTTAAATATTATTCATACACATTTATCTATATATACAAAACAGTTACATAATAATAAATGCGTAGTATCCTTATAACAGTTTAAAATATAAATAATAATAATAATAATAATAATAATAGTATTATTATTATTATCACAGTTTTGTGAATGACATCCAATCAAAACTCAGTTTTTCAAAAGTAAGTCTCGAGAAACCAGTTTTCATTGGCTGTCATTTACTCATGAATTACAACCATATTTACAAAATTTTCGACGAGCCGCTACAATCATACAACGTATATATAGACAAATGAAAGAGATATTGCAATGGCAATGTTGGCCATTACTTTACAATACATAAATGAAGCAATGTTATATATTACGTGTATAATTGCATTACACCAACCTTTAGCGTTACCCCATTCGAAGTGAGTTTTTTGCGTTTTTTTTTTTTTTTTTTTTAAAGAAAAATTGGAAAAATATATAAATGAATCCTTTCTTTTGGTTTCTGGAAAAAAAAATTCCCCCCCATTACTAAATCTTTGCAAATTATGAGAAGGGGGGGAGGGAACATTCAAGCCACATTATAGGGTCTTGGGCTTCACATTGATTGCCGTGTGTGAATATTTTAGGTCGTCTTTTTCTTTGCAATTTCTCATACTCTTTGGTCATTGGAAATTTAATTGTAGCATGACTGCAATATTTTCTTGCCTCTCCCCTTACTAGTCTATAACTTTTCACCATTTGTTCTTTTTTCAATTACTATATCAAGTCTCCAGTAACTGAGATGCCAACTCTTCTCCAAACTCCTGAAATTTTTTACTTTCTTTTTATTGATGGTTTCATACACAACTTTAGCATTGACTACACACATTCCCAGCAACAGTTCCATTGCCAATTTTCTATACCACTTTACTCCTTTCCTTAGGGCTGTGGCATATGATGAAAGCTGATCAGAGAGATCTATCCCAGCTTTACCTTTATTATATGCAATTATTCCTATTGGTTTCTTTGACTTCGCTTTCTTTCTTCTTGTTGATGGTCCAGCTTGATCCGGATCTTCAAGAATTGTGTCATTTGGATCATCAAGACGTTGTTCTTCCACTGTTGCGAAGGAAGGTTCATGTTTTGTGGACATGAGGTATACATCACGTTTATCTTTCCATTTTAATATTACTACCCCATTTATATCTTGTTTAGAAACCATTTCACCCTTTTTTAGTTTGGCACTCATAACTTCCTTGGGAAAGATTTTCCTGTTAGCTCGAACAGTCCCAACTACATGGGTTTTTTTCTTTAGGAACTCTACAGCAAGACTGTGTGTTGTGTAGAAATTATCCACATATAGGGTTCGGCCCTTGTTGAGTAGGCCTTCCATCAACTTCAAACAGATATTCTGTGCCAAATTGACTTCCCTCTCCCCAGTTTCAGACTTCCCGGTGTAAACTTGAAAGCTATATGTGTAGCCTGTTTTGGTACACAGTTTGAATAGTTTAATCCCATACTTATGTGCTTTGTTAGGAATATACTGTCTGAAAACTAGCCTTCCCCTCCAAGGAACAAGCGTTTCGTCAATGACAACATCCTCTCCCGGTAGTAAAATGCTATGGAAAGACTGCTGGAGCTTAGTGATAATGGGTTCGATTTTGGCTAATCTGTTATTTTGGGTGTCTACAGAATTGTCAGCAAAATGTAAACATTGTAGCATCAGTTCAAACCTATTCCTACTCATAGTCTTTGAAGGTAAAGTGATATGATAGATTGGGTTTGTACTCCAATACGCCTGGATTTTACCTAAACGAACAAGTCCCATCCATAATACTAATCCTAGAAACTTTTGTAGTTCTTCCACAGTTGTGTGTTTCCACTTTTTCAATCTTGAATTTGCCTTAAGTTCGCTACTTTGAGACCGTGCATCCCCATATATATTTGTTTGCTCTACAATCATGTTCAATAGATCATCGGTAATAAAGAGAAAGAAAGCATCTTTTACTGTTATCTCTGTTTTTTCTCTAACAGGATCTGTCAATCCACAGTCTTCATCGAAGGTAAAATTTTGTTGCCTGCTTGAAGAATAGTCCTCCCAATTGTATGGGTCAGGGGAGATGGATGTAAGTATTTCTTCATCTTCTTCAATATCCTCTTCAATTTCCATGTTATCCAAAGCTCGGCGGAGTTCTACATCGGCATATAAATCATCTTCATCATCAAAACCTTCAAACTCTATTTCACTATCATCTTCACCATCATAATCATCTTCATCTGAACTTTCATATTCTAAAGTAACTCTTCTCTTTCTTTGATCTACTTTATTTTTGGTACTTGGTGTTTTCATGTTCTGCTTTCTTACTTTCAAGGGTGGACTTGCATGCATTGGATCCTTATCCCCCTTTGGTGTTCTCATGCACTGTTTTTTTTTAGTATTTTCAAGGGTGGATTGTATGTTGAATCTCCGTCAGTATCATCAATTGATGATTTTTCTTTTCTATCCTCTTCAATTTTAATCTTTCTCTTCCTTTTCTCTGGTGAAATTTCTACATGTAAAAATTCTGAAATTTCTTTACTACTTAGCCATCTTTTAAACATTGTATTAAAGT
>JABUQX010089581.1:22500-32710 GCA_015478945.1 Trachelipus rathkii | reverse complement strand
ATTTTTCTTTTTATTAACACGCTTAGACTAATATTTAATTTTTGTTTTCCTTAAATTTGATAACAATGATGCTTATATCATTTGTTGCTTTTTTTTCTTTTCTATTGTCTTTTTATTTACATTTGATATTTGTGTTTTATAATTAATATTATGAATTTTATTTTATTCTTTACATTTATTTTTTTTAAATTTTATTCTAACCATTTTCTATTCTTTACATTTGTGTTACTTTTTTTAATTTTATCCTTTGTGAATTTTTTTATCTTCGAATTCTTACTAATGTAAATTTTTTCGAAAAAATTAGGCGCAAACAAAAGTTTTTGCCAAGGTCTTCCACTAAAGCGGCGTTTTTGTTGTTTTTAAATTTGAATTTTTAATACGTAAATTACTGTTTAATTATTTTTAATTTTTTTTTTTTTTCTAAGTTGAATTTTTTCTTATTTTAACTTTTTTTCTTTTTTTTTTTACAAATATTATCTCCTCTCCCGTTTTAACTTTTTATTAGCTTTAATTACATTTCATTTCAGATTTTTTAAAAAAGATATATTTGCACTTAAACTTTAAGTAATTATTTTTGAGAACTTATTGTTTTATAAGTTAATTATGTCTATTTTAATGTTTTTAATTGTTACTTTTTTTTTTTTTTTTTTTTGTTCTTTTTTTAATTTTTATTTGGTATAATTTATGTTTATAAGTTGTTTAAACAAAGTTTTTACTAAAAAAAAATTTTATTTAACAATATTTGAAAGGTAAAAAAATTTACGTTTTTACATGACCCCCAAAGTAAAACAGTAAATCAGCAAATCAAATCACCTCCCCACTCCATCCGTTGATTCTATGATCTATTGATTCTAATTGATTCAAGTTTCTTTCCTTATTTCACATAACAAAAAACTTCTTATTTCATTTATGGCTTTTGTTTCTTTAACATATGTGTTTTTATTAAATTTTATGCTTTTCGAGTTTATAACTTAAAAAATTTACATTTTTACAACCTGTAAAGCAGTAAATCAGTAAATCATAAATCAAACCACCTCCAGCAACCTTCCTACCCTTCCATGATCTATTGATCTATTTATCGTGATTGAATCTATTGATTCATATTGATATCAAGTCAGATTTATATAAACCAAAACTTTTATTTATTTTTGTTTTGTTCTTTAAAACATTTGTTTTTCTAAAAATTGATTCTTTTTAGTTTATTAACAAAAAAATTATGCATTTTACATACCTTAAAAGCAGTAAATCAGTTAATCAGTAAATCACGAGTAAATCAGTAAATCAAAAACCTGCCCTCCCATACGACCTTCCCACCCATCCGTGCATCTATTGATTATTTGATCTATGATTCAAGTCATATTTTGTATAATTATAACACAAAAACTTTATTTATTGTTTCTTTCTTTGAAACTTTTTCTTTTTACTTAAAAATTTATTGTTTTTATTTTAATAACATTAAAAACTTTCATTTTTACATACCTTAAAGCAGTAATGCAGTAAATCAAAACGCCCTCCCTTACCCTCCTACCCATCCGTGACTATGATCTATTTGATCTATTGATTCAAGTCATATTTTTGTATAATAAACCAAAAACTTTTATTTATTTTTATTCAAAAAGAATCATATATTTTTAAAAACTTTTATCTTATTTTTGTTTAATTGCTGCCTAAAGTATGTTTAGTACCACGTAAAAGAAACTTGCATTTTACATTAACCCTAAAGCAGAAATCAGTAAATTCATAAATCAGCTAAATCAGTAAAGCAGTAAATTCAGTAGAATCATAAATAAAAGGACAATCAGTCATCCTCCTACCTTCATGATCTATTTATCTAATGATCTAGATTCAAGTTGCATAGATTGAATAACAATAAACAACCAAAAACTTTATTTTTTATTTTTTTTGTTCCTTTTTTTTAAAAAAAATTTGGTTTTTTACTAAAAAAAAAAAAAAATTATTCTTTTATCTTAGAAACGTTTATTAATGTGCCTTTTTTACATACCCTAAAATCAGTAAATCGAGTAAATCAGAATTAAATCAAACTGCTTATTCCAGCCACCCTCCTACCCTTCAGTGATCTAGACTCTAGTGATCTATTGATTCGTCATATTTGTGTATAACATTACACAAAAATTTTTATTTTTATTTTTTTTTTTGGTTTGGGTTTTTCTTTTAAAACAAAAAAAAAAATTTTTTTTGTTTTTACTAAAAAATTATCTTTTATGTTTATAACTTAAAAAAATTTGCCTATTTTTTACATACCTTAAAGCAGTAAATCAGCTAAATCAAACTGCCATCCATACCCTCACCTACCCTTCCATGATCTATGATCTATTGATCATTATCTATTGCTCAAGTCACATGTTTTATAACATTAACACAAAAACTTTTATTATGTGTTTTCGTTTCTAATGATTTATACATATACCTAAAAAAATTATTCTTTTATGTTTATAACTTAAAAAATTGCATTTTTACACCCTTTTAAAGCAGTAAATCAGTTAAATCAGTAAAATCAAACTGTATCCAGCCCCTCCTACCCTTCCATGATCTAGTGATCTATTATCTATGGATCTATTTATTCAAGCATGTGTTTGTATAATCATAACACAAAAACTTTATTTATTTTTGTTTTGTTCTTTAAACATTTTTCTTACTAAAAAATTTATTCTTTTATGTTATACTTAAAAGAATTTGCCATTTTACTACCTTAAAGCAGTAATCAGTAAATCAGTGTAAAGCAGTAATCAGTAAATCAGTAAATCAAACGATCATCCAACACCCTCCTACCGGCTTCCTTGATCTTATTGATCTATATCTATTATCTATGGATCTATTTTGATTCATTGTCAATATTATAAGTCTTTTTGATAACATAAACATAAAAATGAAATTCTTTGCTGTAGCTGTTGTTGTTGAAATGTCATGTTGTTATTGAAATGTTACGTTTGTTGTGCTGTTGTTGTTGTGTTGTTTTGTTGTTGTTGTTTGTTGTTGTTGTTGGGTGTTGTTTGTTTTGTTGTTGTTGTTGTGTTTTTGTTGTTGTTGTGTGTTTGTTGTTAAATATATCAAACGTTCAAGTCAAATGAAAATATACAACACTTTTTCAACATAATCTCTAAAATATTAACGTAATTTACATTAACAATTTAATATTGAAAACTAAACAAAAAGATATCTCATCCTAGCCTAACGGACATACAGCATTCATTAACAGGAAACTAAAATTAGAAGTTTCAACTTACCAGCAGAAGTGGCATATCAATCTCAATCTTTACTATACACAAACGCCTTAAAATATTATAATTATATATTATTATTATTATTATTTAAATTATATGTATTATTTATATTATATTATATTATTAATTATTATTATTATTATATATATTATATTATATTATTATATTAATTATTATATGATTATTATAATATTATTATTATTATTATATTATTATTATTATTATGATTATATTTATAATGACTTATTATTATAATATTATTATTATTATTATTATTATTATTATTATTCCACATAAGATCTCACAACACAAATAACGCGTGCGATCACTTTGCCTGCAGGTCCACAACTAGAAACATTGGTAGGAAAAGGCTCTCTACCCCGACCTAAACATTACGTAATCTTGTTACGCTCAAGGGTAACCAATCATAGAACTGTATTTGCTATGCCATCACGGAGCCAATTAAATTCGAGGAATGACTCATTTATCTTAATATCTTTTGCCACATGAGAAGGGTAACGAGATTTATACTTATGTCCCAATATCTGTTTGACACATGAGAAGTGGTAACGGGATTATTACTTTGTTCCCAATATCTTTTGACACATGAGAAGTGCTAACGAGATTATACTTTTTCCCAATATCTTTTGAACACAGAGAAGGGTAACGAGAATTTATTACTTTGTCCTACTAACGTTATGTTTTTATCTTAAACATTAGTTATTATTATTATTTATTATTATTATATTATAATTTTTACATTTATTATATTATATATAAATTATTATTTATCATATATTATTATTATTATATTATTATATCAATATTTTATGTATATGAACATAACAAACCTAACATACCATACACACACACACACACACACCACACACACACATACACACAATAATATAGACCATTTACTTAATACATTAAGCCTGCAATTCATCGTACTACTTATTGATCACATGACTTTATTCTATGATGTCAAGCCAGATGTGCTAACATTTCTAACGTCGTGAAGACATTCAGATTTCACATAATTTAATATAAACATTTCTTTTTGTTATGTATTTTCTTTTACGTTTACTTTTAAATAAATAAATATATAAATAAAAATTATTTATGTTTTATTTTTTATTTATTTTTCTCTATTTATTTATTTAAATATCTAACTAATATTGATAAGTTATTAATTATTTTAGTAGTCTTTAAAAAACATGTGTTTCAACTACAATTCTTCATTTATGTTTATAACTTAAATTTTTTACAATTTTACACAGTAAACCAGTTAATCAGTAAATCACTAAATCAAGCCACCCACCCCACCCTCCTACCTTCCATGATCTATTGATCTATTATTTATCTATTGATCCAAGTCATATTTTTATTAAATTGCTATGTTTTACATACCCTAAAACTGTAAATCAGTAATCAAACCACCCACTCTACCCTCCTACCCACCATGATCTACTTGATCTATTGATTCAATAGTCATATTTTTAATAAATTGCTATGTTTTACATACCATAAAACAGTAAATCAGTTAATCAAATCACCCACCCCACCCTCCTACCCATCAGTATATATATATATATATATATATATATATAATATTATATATGGAGGGGATATATATATATAATATAGGATATATATATATTATATATAAATATATATAATATATATATATATATATATATATAAATATATATTATATATATTATATATATGATATATATAATATTATATATATAGTATATATATATATATATATATATATATACTATATATATATATATATATATATATATATATATATATATATATACTGATGGGTAGGAGGGTGGGGTGGGTGATTTGATTAACTGATTTACTGTTTTATGGTGTGTAAAACATAGCAATTTATTAAAAATATGACTTGAATCAATAGATCAATAGATCATGGATGGGTAAGAGGGTAGAGTGGGTGGTTTGATTAACTGATTTACTGTTTTAGGGTATGTAAAACATAGCAATTTAATAAAAATATGACTTGAATCAATAGATCAATAGATAAATAGATCAATAGATCAATAGATCATGAAGGGTAGGAGGGTGGGTGGGTGCGTTTGAATTAAGTGATGTTACTGATTAATCTGCTTTGGGGGTATGTAAAAATGCAAAAAAATTTAAGTTATAAACATAAAATGAAAGAAATTTTAGTTAAAACAAAATGTTTTAAACAGAATAACCAAAAATAAATAAAAGTTTTTAAAAAAATATATAGATTATTTTAAATAAATAAAAATAAAAATAAATAAAACTAAAATAAATAAATAAATAAATAACTTTTAACAAAATATAAATATAAATAATAATAGAAACGGAAAAGAAAATACATAACAAAACAAAATGTTTATATTAAATATGTGAAAAATATGAATGTCTTCCAACGACGATTTAAAAAGTTACACATCTGCCTTGACATCAACGAAATTAACTAGGTCATTGATCAGTAGAGTAGTACGATGATTGTCAGGCTAATTGTATTAAGTAAAGTCATAATTATTGTGATTGGTGTAGTGTGTTAGGTGTTGTGTATGTATGTTAGGTGTATGTCAAACATAATAGTTATATAATAATTAATAATAAAATAATAATATAAATAAAATAAATAATATAATAATAATAATAATAATAATGAATAATAATAATAATAAATAATAATAATAATAAAAACACGTTAAGATACAAACATACGTTAAGTAAGGACAAAAGTTAAACAATCTCGTACCCTTCTCTATGTGTCAAAAGATATCGGAAACAAAGTATAAATCTCTTACCCTTCTCATGGTCAAAAGATATTGAACAAAGTAATAAATCTCGTTCCCCTTCTCATGTGCCAAAAGATATTGGGAACAAAGTATTAAATCTCGTTACCCTTCTCATTTGTCAAAAGATATTAAGATTAATGAGTCATCCTCGAATTTCATTGGCTGTCCGTGATAGCATAGCAAATACAGTTCTATGATTGGTTACCCTTGAACGTAACAAGATTACGTAATGTTTTATTTGTCGGGTAGAGAGCAATTTAACTACCAATGTTCTAGTTGTGGACCTGCAAGCAAAAGTGATCGCACGCGTTTATTTGTGTGTGAGATTCTATGGGAATAATAATAATAAATAATAATATAATTAATAATAATTAATGAATAAAAATAATAAAATAATAATAATAATAATATAATAATAATAATAATAATTATAATTAATAATTATAATAATAATAATAATAAAATAATTTAATATTAATAATAATAATTAATAATAATAATATTAATAATAATTAATAATAAAATAATGAAATAATGAAGGTTGTGTATAGTAAGATTGAGATTGCGTATGCCGACTTCTGCTGGTTAGTTGAAACTTCTAATTTTAGTTACCGTGTAATGAATGCTGTATGGTCATTAGGCTAGGAGGAGATATATTTTTGTTTAGTTTTCAAAATATCAATTGTTAATGTAAAATTAACATTAATATTTTAGAATATGTTTGAAAAAGTGTTTATATTTTCATTCAACTCGAACACGATGATAGATTTAACAACAACAACAACAACAAAACAAGTGAATTTTCTCAATGATTTCAACAGACAACAACAAAAACAACAACAACAACAGACAAAGCAACATTTCAACACAAACGTTGACATGTCAACAACAACAGCTACAGCAAAGATTTTATTTTTATGTTTGTTTATACAAAAGGATACTTATAATATGACATGAATTAACAGTAGATCAATAGATCATAGAGGGTGTTGAATTGATAGTTTGACATTACTGATTTACTGCATTACTGCTACTATTTACTGATTTACTGCTTTAAGGTATGTTAAAACATAAAATTTTTTTGAAGTTATTAAAAATATAAAAAAATTGTGAATTATTTATGATGAATAAAATATGAAATCACCTAAACCAAATAAATAAAAGTTTTTGTGTTATGTATACAAAATATGACTGGAATCAATAGATCAATAGATCAATATATCAAATATGAACAGGAAGGGTAGGAAGATGGCTGGATACAGTTTGATTACTGATTTACTGATTACTGCTTAAGTATGTAAAAATGCAAAATGTTTAAGGCTATAAACATAAAAAGAATTAAATTTTTAGTAAAAAACAAAAATATCGTAAAGAAACAAAACAAAAATAAATAAATGTTTTTTTGTTATGATTATAAAAAATGTTGTACTTAAGCAATAGATCAACTAGATCAACTAGATCAATAAATAGAAGTAGAGAATGGATGCCAAGTTTGATTTAACGATTACTCCTTTAAGGTATGTAAAAAATGCAAATTTTTTATATAAACATGAAAAAAGAATAAATTTTTTAGGTAAAAACAAAAAGTTAAAGAAACAAACAAAATAAATAAAAGTTTTTGTGTTATGTGGTACAAAAAAATATGACTGAATCAATAGATTCAAAGATCAATAGATCATGGAAAGGGTAGTGAGGTGGCTGGATTACAGTTGAATTACTGATTACATGATTTACGATTTAGGGTATGCTAAACATGCAAATTTTTTACGTTATAAACATAAAAAAATAATTTTTTTAGAAAAACAAAAATGTTTAAAGAAACGAACAAAAATAAAAAAGTTTTTGTGTTATGTTAACAAATTTGACTTGGGAATTCAATAGACAATAGATCAATAATCAGGAAAGGGTAGGAGTATGAGATTGTACTTTTATTTACTGATTTACTGATTACTGCCTTTACTGATTTACTGATTTACTGATTTACTGATTACTGCTTTAGGTATGTAAAAATGCACAAATTTTTTACGTTGTAAACATACTTTACCAGCAATTAAGACAAAAATAAAGTAAAAGTTTTAAAAATATATAGCATTTTTTTTTCTTTTTTTGAATAAAAATAATAAAAGTTTTTTCGTGTTATATTATACAAAAATATGACCTGAATCAATAGATCAATAGAAATCAATAGATCACGGATGGGAGGAGGGTATGGAGGCAGTTGATTACTGAGACTTGCCCTTTTTAAGGTATGTTAAAAATGCAAATTTTTTAAAATATTAAAAGTAATAAATTTTATAAAAACAAAAAGTTTAAAGAACAAAACAAAAATAAATAAAAGTTTGTGTTATATTATACAAAATTTGACTTGAATCAAATTAGCATCAATAGATCAAAGATCACGGATGTGGAGGTATGGAGGGCAGTTGATTACTATTATGATTACGATTTACTGATTTACTGCTTTAAGATGTAAAAAAATGCAAATTTTTTTAAATTAAAAACAAAATAAATAAATTTTTATAGTAAAAACATAATGTTTAAAAAAAACAAAACAAAAATAAATAAAAATTTTGTTTATATTATACAAAAATATGACTTGAATCAATAGAACAATAGATCAATAGATCAACTAGATCAATAGATCATGGAAGGTAGGAGGGTATGGAGGGCAGTGATTTACTGATTTACTGATTTACTGCTTTAAGGTATGTAAAAATGTAAATTTTTTAAGTTATAAACATGAAAAGCATAAAATTTTAGTAAAAACAAAATGTTTAAAGAAAACAAAACAAAATAAATAAATTTTTATGTAAGTTATAATATGGTATATGAACTGAATCAATAGATCAATAGATCAATTAGATCAAGAATGGAGTGGGAGGGTGATGGATTTTTTGATTTACGGATTACTGAGTTACTTGCTTTAGGGTATGTATAAAACGTAAATTTGTAAGTTAAAAAATGAAAGAGCATAATTTTTTTTTAGTAAAAACAAAAGTTTAAAGCTAATAAAACAAAAAATAAATAAAACAAATAAAAATTTAAAAAAAAAAAAAAAAAAAAAAAAAAAAAAAAGTTAAAATTAAAAAATTAAAATAAAATAATTAAACTTATAAAAAAAATAGTTAAAAAATAAATTTAAATAAAAAAAATTTTTTATAAAAAAAAAAAAAAAAAAAAAAAAAAAAAAAAAAAAATAAAAAAAAAGTATAAAAAAAAAAAAAAAAAAAAAAAAAAAAAAAAAAAAAAAAAATAAAATAAAAAAATTAAACTTATAAAAATGAAGTTAGAAAAATTAAAAAATATAAAAATTAAAAAATTAAAAATTTAAAATAAAAACAAAAAAAATTAAACAGTATAAATGCAAAATAAAAACTTACAAAATAAAAATAAAGTTTGAAAAAAAAATTTAAATAAGTAAAATTAAAATAAAAAAATTAAAAAATTAAAAATTAAACACAAAGTAAAAATGTAAAATAAAAAATAGTTAGAAAAAAATTTAAAAAAATAAAAACTAAAAAAATAAAAAATAAAAATTAAAATAATAAAATTAAACACAAAGTATAAATGTAAAATAAAAACATTAAAAAAAAAGCAAACAATATATGCATGCTTCAATTTAAGGAAAAAAAAATTATATTAGTTAGCGTTTATAAAAAGAAAATGAGATTTGAAAATATAAATGTCAGTCTTCAACATTTAGAAAGACGGGTTATCTTTGCAAGATGCAATGCAATTGACGATATGTACATGATAGAACAGAATCAGTTATGTGAACAGTAATGATATTGTATTATTAAACGAATGTTTACTAACTAGGCACCGCACCGGCTCCAGCACGGCCGGCACCCAACTCTGAATCCTTTTCTCCTACTCGAATCCTCATTATTCGTCCTTCGCTCCTTCCTCAATTCTTCTCCTCTTTCTCTTCCTTTCTTCTTCTTCCTTTCTTCTTCTTCCCTTCTTCTTTTCCTTGCATTTCTTCTTTTTTCAGAGGGACCCCCCTTCAAGATCTCTAGACTCCGAACCCAAATCCGACTCCAACTCCGCTCCGACTCCGGCCTCCTGCTACCCAGCCTCCAAGTTTCCAGCCTACATACCCTTTAAAATACCGTTTTCTAGGAAACCAAAATAAAAAAAAAAAAAAACCTGTTT
>JABUQX010089581.1:10000-15000 GCA_015478945.1 Trachelipus rathkii | reverse complement strand
GCCGGATAGAACCAACTTGTTTGATAAATATACGATATCTGCATATTTTGAAATATATTGGTGAATTATACGATTACTTCAGCTACTATATATAGAGTCTTCCATTACAGCAACTTTAGAATAATTAAAGGATTTCACTTTACAAATCCGATGCATATACCAGAGCTAGCCAAGCTTACAACTTAAGCAAGATATCATCATGGAGCTAGATTTCCTTTCCTATAGTACGATTGTACTTAAAGTCGAATATCACATTCGTTGCTTAGTCTTATATTGCATAATAGAATGAAAAAGATGCTACTACCCTTTCTTGTAAGTTATGCTGTTATCTTAGGGCCATGGGCGTCAAAAAGAGGTGTGTTGGAGATTCTATATGGTCAAAGACCAATCTAAAATATAAAGTACTGCACTCACATTGCATAGGAACCATGTTAATGTCTCTGTGAGATTAGATTTGACTGGCTGCATAGCATTTGTCAGTGTAGAAATTTTGAACAAAGAGATGGAATTTACAACAAACGGGTTAGCATGCTTTAGGCTTGACGAATTAATAATCTGAACATTTAATATGATATATATATATTATGTAGATTTGTCGCAATAAGATATGATCAGACTTGGTTGCTGAGTTCGTTATCGTGAACTGGCATTGATGTATCTTAGATTTCGAGGACATTTGGTCCCGAAGTACTGCAATATTTAGATTACTGGGAATTTTTCGAGAATTGTTAAATATTTCCATGAGGTGAAGTCTTGATTGGTGGTGATGGCTTCTGGCTCGCTAGTCTAGAGCATTTAAAATCAAGTGGAGCATAGCGAATAGGTTTTGGGAGCTGGTGTAATCAAAAGATACACCATCACATATCGTCCAGAATGAGCTCAATCCAGTATGGCGTATAGTGATTTGTGCCTTGGTAATTCGTATAAAGACTGTGTGAGTACGGCAAGTGTATATCAGATAAGTGATTAGTTTTTTCACTCTTGATATGCGGTATGATAGACAGCAGAGCGAGTTCGGAGTGGTGAGCTATTTCATTTCATATTTGTGTCGCCTCTTCGTACTTATAAAGGTAGTGAAGGTAGGAGCGATTGAGATGTTAGTTTATCCGTTCGGAAAAAAATTACTATAAAAGCTAATAGATATTGCAGATCAGGATTAACTACCAAGAAGAAGCTTATCAATTTACCATATGAATAAAAAGTCGCTTAGGACTTTGGATTTTGTATGGATGCTCAGACCATGGATGCGAAAAGAAAAGATGAAGTACCAGAAAATAATAAGAAATCAATATTCCAAGGCCAAATTTTTCCACTTGCCTCTCATCGCTTAAATTTAGTTGTTAATGACTTGAATCTTTTCTTCCGAATTTCGAACTGTGGGCACAGTGAAAAAAGTTATAAGATTTTTTCGTTGACAAAGTTCATGCTAGGAAACGATATGAATAAACAATTCTTATGCGAACCAAGAGGTTCCTTCAAAAATACAATGATAGTCAATATAATTTTTTTGAAAATTCATCACATTACAATCCGTTTTTGAAACTTGTCATCAGATTCAGAAGTAAACTAACGCCACTAATGAACAAGGCAGCATTTCACTTTTCGTCAGCAAAAGGAACTCCTAAATTCATTATTTCCTTAGTTATCATGGCCAAGTATTCCTCTTACTTTAAGCCTGTCACCGAACATTCTTCAAAATAAAACTATCAATCTGGAAGAAGTTCACAGTCACGTTAAAAGGTGTTAGAAATAGTTAAAAAACAATAGAGACCAAAAAACCATGTCGCGTCTTTTCAAGGAACTTTTTACCAGTGTTGAGGAACTTACAGAAATTTTTTTATTTTATAGAATTCTCAATGCCACGTATAGTGTCCAAACAAATGCAAAGATCTAGAGGATTATTTCAGAGTTTCTCTATTTATACCATACCTAGATTCACTGATTCGTCTCGTGCATATCAGATTTCGGACGACAACAGAATACCAACATTTAGGGGTATTTTACACCCTTTTGACTAAAATTTTAACCATTTCTGAATAAAACAAAAAAATTGAATCACTTTAAACTATATACAATATGAGAACTGGAAAGTGAAGCAGAAATAAGCGTTCAACTTATGGAAGAAATCAGATGGGGACCAAGGGTTAGATGTAGACAAAAATGTGTGCTATAGTGAACTGATTCTAAAACATTGCGCTTTTTCCCTGTTGCTTTTAAAAGCAATTAAAAAAAAAAAAAAAATATAAATAAATTAAAAAAACTAATAATATGTCTTAGTCTAACGCTATCCCACCAATGAGCGCACTAATTGAAGATCCATTTCATGATGATTGGACGTTGGGCGCTTCTTAGAGAGACGTGTTTATAAAGTATGGTCTAACTTCAACCTAATTTCTTCATACGAGTCGATCAAATGCATTCAATGCTGTTTCTCTCATTATGTCATCAAGTGTTTAAATATTTTCTGTTACGTTGTGTTATCTTAGTCATTGTATATTAGGTTAGTAATCAGTATATTTGATGCGATGATAAGTAGCAGTATTGTCTTAAGTGATAGGTTTCTATAGTCATTTTATGATTTCTTATATATATATATATATATATATTATTACAGAGAGCGTGCTTATAAGGTTAATATACTTATTTATATTTTATATATAATCGATAGTTTATTCATAATATATTCTATTCATCACTATATATTTAGTATGATTTATTAGATGCCTCTCTTGTGAAATTCGGAATAAAAAAAAATCTGGCCCCCCCCTTAGATCATCCTGCCGCATGCCCGATATGTACTATATATTATTAATATAGTAATTGTCTTAATGTGACTGAATACGTTATATTAATAGTTACTTAAGTTACGCGAGGTATTAGAATAATAAGAGTTATATATATATTAGTCATGATTATAATATGGATATTATAGTATTTACTTAGTATTTATATGTACTGTATATGTAGAGTTAGGGGAGTATAGATTAAAATAGATCTATGTATAACACTTAAAGAGTAAATATATACTATAGAAATAAGTAATGACATTTGACATTTGGCGTGAGCAGTAGTATAATAGAATATAATAATCTATGTAGAATAGACTAATATTATATATATATAAACTAATAAAATATATATATATATATATATTATATATATAATATATATATATTATATATAATAATATATTGTATATGATATTATGTATTATATATATTATATATAATGCATTGATTATAGTATGAGAAGATGCGGGTGATATGTTATATATTTAGTTTAAATGTATGATATATATAATAATATATATATATATATTGTATATATATAGTATTAGAATGGGCACATAGTTTTAATTACAGATTTTGAAACATTTATTACCTTTCAATAAGTATAAGTCATGTATGGTTACTTGCTTTATATATATTATATCTATTATATATAAATATATTAATATGTTATTATATATTTCTGTTCTCGATCGCTACCTCTCTCACAGCTTAACTTAGTCTAACATGGAATCTAACTAAAGATTGATATTTCTTCTCTGGAGTTTAGGGGCTTAGACCTCTATCTAAGGATGAGAGACCGATGTTATAGTAAGATCTATGCTGCGCATATACCCCTGGGGTGACTCGTCAAAATTTAGCGCTTATCCCGATGAGTTGGCATAACATGTCGTTGACTGGTGGAAGCTGTGTGCACTCCAAGAGGGCTAACATTTTTGATCTGGGTCGAGAGTCCGTGATGTCGAGTCATGAACATTATCTAATTTGCACTGAGAAATCTGGATGGGGTTTCTAGTAGACTTTTACATTACTGAGAATGTTCGTTTCTCCGGCTCAGTAATTATCACTTGAGCCTGGAAGCTTCCTTCGGTCGCATTCACCACCAGTTTTCTTAAACGTTTGATCTATAAACTATTATTTCTTATTTTGATGCCATCCATTTAAATCGACGATACGAATTAGATGGTGACATTCTGTTACTATTTGTCGTAAATCTAATATCTGTTTGTTATCAGCAATCTAGGATTACCGAAAAACGTTCACTAGCATAGTTCTTATGGTGTATTACCATCTCCCATTCGAAATACTTTTGTTGTGCTTATCTTCTATATAGACATTAATACTGCATAGCCTTACAGAGAAGAGAGTCTTGACGTATTAACTTTAGACTTGCTGAACTTCCTGCACTTCATGATGTTTTGCTTCTTCTGGCTTACATCTTTGTCACCTGTGTTATGATTAACTTAACCTAGTGGCGTTGGTATGTATACCACCTATAGCTGTTGTTATGAGTACGCGACGTCGCATTTATATATGGCAGCTTCTTTTTGAGACTCCCTATTCAAATTGTTTTCAATTTTGTCTGCGGGAAGATTCTTCTCTCTCTCCTCTCTCTCTCTCCTCTATAATATATATTAATATATTATATGATATTATGGTCTTGGTGATTGTATTCTAATATAAATATATATGAATATAGATTTATATATGTAGATATATAATGATATATGTATTATATATTATAGATTATATGTATTTATGATATCTGTTGGAATATATCATATTATAAGTAAATATATATATTCGAGTATAATACTATAACATGCTTAATGCTCTATTCATTATTCTGCTGAGAATTGGCATTATTCTTTTTGAAAAAAAAAATTAACTTAATTAAGTTAGAAAAAAGTTAATATCATATATCAAAAGATATTTTTAAATTTATAAGGTTTTAAAATAATTACTTACAGCATGATAGAATAGTTGACTCCCTCCAATAGCCTTAACACCCCCCCCCCCACCTGTTTTCGATTTATCTCCGCTCATATTTTTGTGATTCGGTTTAGAAAAGTTCTTTTAAATAATTATAATTATATATATAAGATAATTGAGGTATAGTATTATTATATATATTTATATTAGTATATTTAACCTTATATTATAATTCATATGTCTATAGTATTAGAGATGCTGTGATTTTATATATATATA
>JABUQX010089581.1:0-5000 GCA_015478945.1 Trachelipus rathkii | reverse complement strand
AGAGGACGAGACGAAAAAAGTTTTTTTTATACACGCACTATATGATTTATATAATTCATATAAAATATGAAGCCAAAAAATAAAATTGATCAGAAAAAATAAAGATAAAACCTCACTTTATTAATGGATAATAAATTTAGCTCCCTTACCTCGCATTCCATATTAATTGGGTATTCAATTACCAAAAAAATACTCTTATATATGAATATAGCAATAACTTTTATTGATAAATTTCATGATAAATCTATTACTTATTTATTATGGAGGTGAGCACAGGCTTTTTAAATTGTAGTTACTATAATCTGATATAGAACAGGCCAATCACTTTTTACAGTGCTTTTCTTGAAGATAATCAACACTCACTGAAGTCTTTAACTAGTATAACATCACCACTCACTAAAAAATATACAAGATATTTGACAACGAATAATATAATGATAATGAAAACATTATAAATAAAAAACTCAATATATATATTATCATAATAAAATAATAAGTATATTTAATGTATAGTATATAAGCGGTTTTACCATGCTCATATATACTATTTATTTAGTTATTAAATTATGTAGAAGTTATATAAACAAAATAAAAAAATAAATATATATATATAGAGAGATAACTCACAATAAAACTTGGTACAGGAACTAAGAGCTATTTATGCTCACTATCTAGGCTTACCACCACATCGTAGATAAAACTAATGCACATATATGAAGTGGTAATTATACACGCAGAGGGGTGCAGGTATATGTGTTAATAGTGATAAATGTTATACCTACTATCTGAGTTATTCATAAGATTCTCTAATTGAGAAGATAAAAAAATAGTATACTGTCAAACCAATTTTAATAGAGACCACACAATAAAATTATTTATAATAAAGTTAATTCAGTATATCTTTGATGAATGCTCATTCTATCATATATCAATCACTTTTTTAAAGCTTATTATGCTGGACGAGTATAATAATGAGTAATTGCTCACTCTACTAAAAATATATTATTAATGATTTCTCAAATACCTTTGAGAGAGCCTACAGAGATCGAATGTAGGAAATTACGGTCACTAGTGATGATACAGAATTACTATCTCATGTAACTAAAAAAGTTGTAAAACACAGCATACAAATATATCGCTTTTATATAAAATAAAAGTACATCTATGTTATATTAAATTAATATGTACATATCTGTATTTATATAAAAATTTCCTTGAGTATTACATAGTTATTATATTATTATAAAAATTATTATCTATATACTAATAATATCTACTAATAGATAGTTTATATTATTATGAATTTTAATCGTCTGGTAGTTTATTTAAATAAAATTCTTGATAGCAACACAACCTATATATTTATATAATAACGTCATACTAACACTACACACACACAAACTAATAATATATAACTATATATAATATAATATATACATATACTAACTAATATATATATATTAATATATTATATAATATATATATATATAGAGTATTATAATATGAGGATTATATAGTAACTTATAACTATGACATATCTAGAATCATCTCTATTAATGATCAAATTATTTTATGTTAATAAAAATAATGACTCGTCTTATTAAGTATAAGATAAGAAAATTTTAAAAATTAAAATAGAAATATACGATAGCTAAGAAACTTATATCAAAAACGAAATCCAAATTATCTGATAGACTATATCCTAACAAGTTCATTTCACTTTTTGTAAAAAATAATTAAGTGATTTCATTTTCTGAACCTTCGATTTTCGATTATAATCTGTAAAATAATTAATAATTCTAGATTATATATATATATACTAATATATTCATATATATATATATATATATATTATATATATTAATATATATGAGATAAAAATAAATAAATATATTATATATATAAAACTTTATATATAATAATTTATATATAATAATTATTTATTAAAGTATATATACATACATACATACATACATACATATATAATATATTATATAGTATAATATTATATATATATATATTATAATATATAATTATATATATAGTATATATAGGATAAATATATAAAGAATAATATTTATATATATATATAATAAATAAATAATATTATAATATATATATATATATAAATATATATATAATATTATATATATAAATTTTATTAATTCTATTCCTCAGTATTTAACACGTGTAAATAATTAACGAGTTCAGAATGAACAATTTTATTGCACTTTTGTTAACGCCATTACGTGACGCCATCTTTCATGAATTGTTATTTTATTTAGATTTATATACTCTCTTTAATCATTCCATGCATTGAGTATATTACGGCGGCGTTTATGATCCAATTTTTACATAGGGATGATGAAGAGGCAATTTTAAGGAGGAAATTATCACGAATTCGAATCATCCTCATGGTCCTAAATTATTAATCATCATTTAAAATTTAATTTCATTTCTAAATGGCGAAATTTGCTCCAATTATTATTGAAATTAAGATACTAAATTACATTAAATTAACATTATTATTAGCTCATAATCATTAATAAAGTCAGATTTTGGGTTTTTGGGCTGTTAATATATAATATAATATATAATATTTATTATATATATATAATAAGATATATATTTGGATATACAATTATATGAATATACGTAGTATTCTGTGGTGGTAATATATTTGTGTTGAAATTTATAATATATTATATAATATTTATATATATAATTATAATATAATTATTAATTATTATTATAATATATATTATATAATATATTATATATATATAATATATATATATATATATATAATTATTATATAAATATAAAGATGCAACCGATACCAATGTATCGGTATCGGTATCGGTATCGGTTTTATCGGTCGATTTTTGAGGTATCGGTATCGGTAATTTTGTGAGTAGTAGTATCGGTATGCGTATCGGTAATCGGCAAAATTTTGCCGATACTTTAACCGATACCCACGTTTATAAACATTTTGTAATTTCGATAATATATATATATATAATATATTATATATTATATTATATTATATAATATTATTATATTATTAATAATTTATATATATATATATATATATATATATATATAATATTATTAATTTAATATATATATATATATATATAATATATAAATATATATATATATATATATATATATTATATATATATATATATATATATATATATATATATACTATATATATACTATATATATATAGCGTATATATAAGTATATATATATTATAGTATATATATATATAATATTACTATATATATATATATATATCATTACGCATGTCCCGCATTGCTGAAGCGTGGTGTGTTTGTAGTTGAAAGGTTTTGAGCTTATCAACAACACACCATTCACGGAAAGCTAGATTTGATAGGAGGTTTTCAGCACATTGCTATCAGACGAAGAGAATTTAAAAAATTTCTTCAATGACTCGACGAATTCGAGAAGGGTAGCTTCACCCTTTCTAGAAATTAAAGTTTCAAATTCTTCTTCTTTTTTAATTTTGCATTTAATATATATATATATATATATATATATATATATACTGACATACTATATAATATATATGATATAATATATATATATATATATATATATATATATATAGATATATATATATATATATATGTATATATAGGTATATATATAAATATATATATCTGCAATTTGTCTGATAGTTTCCCTATCTATCTGACTACTGAATGTTAATATAGGCGTTTTCGTTTTTTTGTGCTTACGAGCGTAAGAAATTCGAGTGTGCGTTCGTTTTTGTCAAACGCAAAATCGTAACAAATGCTTAATAAACGTAAAGAATTTCCTTAATTCTATAAGGTTGGCTATTTCCTGTGATTGCGGATTTAGCACGTTCTTACGAAAATGTGTAAAACCAAAAAAATGACGGCGTGATAAGCCCGTTTGAATTGATGAAATTTCATTCAATAAAATCAGCCTTAAATCTAATTTTCTTCCAAATCGATACTCCATCACAATAGTTTGAAAATTTTTTGTAAATATAACGCATTGTTATTAGTTTTATTGTTTTATCCGAAATCGAACGAGCTCCATCACAACAGCCGATTTCGATTGTTTGCAAAACAAAAGTAAACCTGGCAAGAAATTGTGTTCGTTTTTGCAACGCAATTCAGGCAATTGAGTACAGGCAATCAGGAGTGCCAACGAGTTTTATGGATATTAAGTGTAGGTTTTAAGTTTTTTTTATATAAAAAGATTCCAAATTTTAAGTTTCTTCACCTTTAGAAGCATTTTGAAGAATGGAGAATTTTTGAAAGAGTTACATACGGTGGCCTATTGAGGTCAATAGTGATCTCTTAACAGCTGATTTTCTGGTTGAAGAGTTGGGGAGATTAGTTCGAAAAGAAATGCCAACGTTGAAGACGCTCGCATCTTTAGTTGTAGGAAAGTTTGACCTAGCATAGTCCGATGCAGTCGGCACATTTATATTTTGTAAACGATGTGTGACCTCAGTCATGGGGATGCTTTCTTTAATCATAAAGTAAAGAAATTGCCAATTGAGTTGTTGTTAATATAAGATATAAGAAACTTTCATTTGCGAAAATATTTTGTTTAAGATATTTCTAATCTGAAAGTGAAGAGCAATTGAGGAAAGGGGTTCCAATGTAGGGAAGCGAGCAAAACAGGACACGTTTGAGAACATCATATGCAGTAGTTTTTAGGGTCGATACAGTCGTACTCGAGGAAAGTGTAAACAAGGTTATTCACATGAGTTATCGATCGAGAGTACACGAAAAAAAACTGGAGAATTAGAATCCACATTTTTGCCGGCAGTCCAAACAAGAGAATTAATATTCAGTCTTTAAAGAGAAGCCCTTAGAGCAGTGACATATAGCTCGGTCGGTTGGGTATAAAGATACCTTTCTTCTTGTTTCGAAGTCTACAATATCATCTCTATGATCTCGCGTCGCGCCAGTCGTGTGTCCGGACTTCCGCTC
>JABUQX010089580.1:17500-25763 GCA_015478945.1 Trachelipus rathkii | reverse complement strand
ATATTTAAAAGTAATTTTGATACAATAGAATATCAGATGGGCAGTGCACCCAACAAGGAGGTACTAGATTCTACCCTCATAAAGCAAAATGAACTCTATGAAGAGTTCAGGCGTTTGTGGCATGAGGAGTATCTCCTAAGTCTCCGGGAGCGGTCTAGATACTTGTTTCAGGGTATTTGGGAAGATAAAGTAAAGGTGGGAGATGTGGTTCTTATAAAGGACAGCAATAAACCACGTCCATTTTGGAAGTTGGGCAGAGTGTTGGATGTAATAATAGGTCATGATAATAACATCAGATCAGTGAAATTAAAAACCGGTTCTGGTGAAGTAGGGTTACATTCCATCAGTAACCTTTACCCCCTCGAATTAAATACAGGAGGTTTTGTTAATAATGTAACACCTGTACCTACAACATCTGTACAGGATGACAACAGCAACAGACCTGGTTCTTCTAATAATAATAATAATAATAATAATAATAATAATGCCAATTCTACATTAATAAGACCTCAGAGAAAAGCTGCCCTTAAACAAAGGCAGTTTATGAGAGATAAACTTGCAGACCTCTAGTAATAATAAAGTAAAATTTGGAATTACGGTAATTTTAAGTTAGATTTAGGGTGTTAGGGTAATTTTAGTTAGAATTAAGGTTGTTTTCAAATAAAAAAGAAAAGTAAAAAAAAAATATATCTTTTAAAATTTAGAAGGAAGCGCAAGCACACAGTTAATTTAAAGTAAAGTAAAAATGAAAGGTATTGTATTGCTTCTAATTTATGAAGCAATCCTCTGCCCGGAATGTATGAAAAATTTATTATAAAATGGTCAAAATATGACGTCATTGAAAATTTTGTGCCCACAGTATTAAATAACAGTAAAATGAGTCATCAATAAAGACTTAAATATTACAGTAAAAATTCCTCCGCCACTGGTGACGTAACTAGATCGCGGTCAGTAAGGATAAACAATATAGAATATTCATTAGTATTCCGTCAGTAATTACTCTGTGAACACGTGTCCAATATTTAGTGTTCCTTAACAGTACAATAAGTTGTGGTTCATTTTAACTAATAAGTTTGTATGCAAGTATTGTGCAACTATTATAATTTAATGTTTATCGTCATGGCTAAGAAAAACTGTAACGTTAAAACTTATAACTTCAATTAGTAAAGTTAATTATTTAAGTTACTCAAAGAATAAAGTGTTTTATATTGAAAAAAGCAGTTTTTCAAAGTGAATCTCCTGTTGCCTTTAATAACCAATAAAAGTCTCAATTGTTAATAAAAAGTGCTTAAAATGTTCTTAAATCTTTAAACCCTTTCATGCGGCCCGCTGACTCAGCAGTGTGACAAGCTCATATACGGAAAAAATTACGCACATGAAGAAAATATGCACATTATTTATTATTTTGCTTATTTTTTTTTTTTTTGCCGTATATATATATATATATAAGTATAATACATATATACATATATTATAAATATTATATAATATATATATATAATATATAAATATATATTATATATTAATATATATAGTATATATATATATATATATATACTATATTATATATATATATAATATAATATAATATAATATATTATAATATTATATATATATATATATATATATAATATATATATAATATATATATACATATGTAATAATATAATTATATATATATATTATATATATATATAATATATAATATATATATATATAATATAATATATATATATATATATATATATATATATAAATATATAAATATATATAAAATATACTAATATATATATATATATCGCAAACTAAAGACGCTACCCCCATCATAAATCTCAAAACTAAGAATAGGTACAAAAAAGCTGAAACCCATTTATGAATCAGCGTATAAATGTTACGGAAATTGAAAAAAAATATTTTTTTTTATTTTTTATATCTCCAAAACTACGATAGGGTACAAGAAAACTGATAACCTATATGGAATCAGCGTGTGAAATTTTGTATGAAAAAAAAGGAACCCGCCTTTTTACACTCGAGATAGTCGGAATCAACATATGAATTTTTTTTAGAGCTCACGACGGTGGACAAGAAGGGGGAGAAGTCCCCCCGTCGTCCCGGGGGCCAGGAGCGAGAGGACCCCGACTCTTTGCGGTTACCTGGGTATTCTTTAGTAAAAAAAAAAAAATCATTTTTCATACAAAATTTCATACGCTGATTCTAAACATGTTATTAGTTTTCTACCTACTTAATGGAATATAAAAAAAATGTTAAAATTTTTTTTTCATTTCCATAAAATTTCAACGCATTCCATAATGTTTATTCAGTTTTCTTTCCTATCTAGTTTCGAGATATGATGTGGGTAACTTCTTTAGTTTCACCTATTAATAGATATATATTATATAATATATATATAAATATATATATATATATAATATATAATATATATATAGTATATATAATATATATTTATATGATATATAATATATATATATATATTATATATAATATATCATATATAACCATATATTATATATATATTTATATATATATATATATATATATATAATATATAATATATATATTATATTATAATTATAATATATATAAAATATATATATATATAGTATATAATATTATATATATATATATATATAATATATAATATATATATAATCATATAATAATTTGGACAAAAAAATTAAATTCCGATAAACCAATCAAAATTGCCAAGATTTCATTAGTTTTGAAAACATTTCCAAATACTTCCATTTGTCCTGTATATATTTGTAATCTCCTCTCTCTCTCTCTCCATATAGTATATATATATATATAATATATATATATATATATATTATCTATATATATATATTAATATATAATATATAATATATATATAATATATAATATATAATATATATATATAGAGGAAGAATAGGAACATTTTGCATACATTGACAAGTTGGGGGTAAGGGGTAGGAAGAAAATAAAGATTGAGGGGCTCTCAAGCAAAGAATAAAAGCTATTTGGATGGTTAGAGGGGGGATAAAGGTTGATGTACAATTTATAAAAACATCCCCGCATCATAGAATACTAACCCAAATTTTCAGTGAAACAGAGCTTTGTAACATCTCGCCCTCCTGCGCTTGTTAATAACTGACTAAAATCAAAAGGCGAGACCGTATTATACCTCGTACTCTCTAAAATGCCAAATATCACTAATAAATGTAGCATAACTTAAATTTTAGAAAAAACCAAAGACATCCATGACTAGAAATACATATATAACGATACGACTTATGACGTAAACAATGATACGTCATCCCAGTCATACTGTATTAGACAATTCTAAGTACGTATCATGTACGCATCAGCACTAGAAGGTTAAATCATCTCCAAACAAGGAGGTACCTCCGGAAGCTAATCAGGAAATATTATATAATATTCTACATCACAACAGAACTTAAATTATAAGGTAAATTATAAATTAATTTTTATTAAGATTAATTCAAAAAAATAATAATAGCCTTTGGCGAAAATGAGCCGCTTCAATTCAAAAAAGTGAAAAGAAAAATTTTTAATTGATAATATAAATATATATATATATATAATATATATATATTATATATAGTATATAAATATATATATAAATAGTATAAATTATATATAATATAATATATATATATATATATATATATATATATGAATATTATAATGTATATATATAATTGTTGATATATATATATATATATATAATATATATAATTAATAAATATTATATAGATAATAATAATAATATAATATGGTCGCGACTAATATAATATATATATATATATATAATAATATATATATATATTAATATAATATAATAATATTATAACATATATAATATATATATATATAATATATTAATACTAATATTTATTATATATATAGTATATATATATAATATATATATAAGATATTATATATAATAATATATATAAAATATATATATATATATATATATAATATTATATTATATATATAATATATATATATACTATATATATAATATAATATTATTAATATATATATAATATATAGAATATAATATATATATAATTATATATATATAATAAAAATAATATATATATAATATATAATAATATATAATATATAATAATATAATTATTATATAATATATATATATATATTATATATATATATATATATTATAATATAATATATATATATAAAATTTATATATTATATATATATCTATATATATATAATATACTATATTATATATAAATACTATATATATATTAATATAATTATATAATATATATATATATAATTATACTAGGTATATATATATATATATTAATAAAATATATATATATAATATATATATATTATATATAATTATATATATATAAACATCATAATATATTATCCTAATAAATTATATAATATATTAATACATATTTATCGACATATAAATTATATATATATATATATTATATATATATATATATATATATATACTATATATATAGATATATATATATAATATATATAATATAATTTATATATATAAATTATATATATATATATAATATATATATATAAATAATATAATATATATATATATATATATATATATTATATATATATATATATATAATAATATATATATATATAATGATATTATATATATATATATATATATATATATATATATATAAAATATATACTAAAATAGAGGATTATCTAGAACAATCTATTTTATCTATATATAGAATTAGAAAAAAGAGGATATATATCAATTGCTTAATATCATATATATATAATATATATATATATATATATAATATATATATATATATATATAATATATAATATTAATATAGATATAGTATATATATACATATATATATATATAATATATATATATAATATATATATATAATATATATTATATATAATATATAATAGTAATATTATAATATAAATAAAATATATATAATAATATAATAATATATATAATATATATATATAAATAGGGTGTCGCACGAGTTATTTAACAGCGGTGTATCACCGTTTTACGGATTTCTTAAAGTATGAAAAATTGTCAAGAAGTATAATTCATTATTTTAATTCATCAGAGGAAGATGGATATTTATGTTGCTGTCTGCTGCCGCGCAATAAAAAAACCAGCGCACAAACATGCGAATGTCGTAATAGATGATATATTCTTATGCTTTTGTGAAATGCAACAAAAAAAGAGAGGCTCTTCCTCCTTGACATATATTTGAAACAGTGTCGTTTCACGCAAATGTTACCCATAAATAAACTAGAGGCATCAATAGACATCATGTGCCACAGGAAGCCGAAATGTCAAATGAATAATATAGTTAAGATACAATAGGATATCCAAAGAGTATTTAAAAAATATCGATTACAGGCTAAACAAACGAACTTAAATTAAAACTACAATGCATACCCTTGCAGCATACATTGTTATCGTATTATTAGCCTAATAAAACGGCCATTGAATGTGTTACACCAACTAACAGCTATCAATTTAATTCATGCATAACCACAAATTTTGTGTAATAAAGGTAGTGAAAACGTATAACTTTCAGAGTGGTTTGTTTATCAGAGCCATACATTGAAACATGCCAAGACCAGTACTACGCAGACCGAAACTTGAGATGTTGGAGGTGTACAATAGAAAACAGGGAATGCAGCAGAGTGCTGTAGAATATGGACAAAATATCCACATCGACGACCGCAGCCACATGCTTCCATAGCAGTTACAGACCGTGCCAACTGTACATGATTTCTTAGTTCAACCCCCTAATCACATATGGGAGGTAAATGAGAGGGTTCGACTGTCCTTACATTCGACTCGAACTGGACTTCTGCAGAACACCCATCGAAAAACCCACGTCCTCATTACGGCAGGCTAAATTTGTACATGGGAATATCAAGGAACCATATCGTCGGATTCATAGTTTGCATACAACATTGTATCCATATAGGCCATAAATGTAGACATGGTTTGATCTTAGTAGACCCAAAAAGGTTGGCTGGACTTCCTGGCCGTCATATCGATTGCCCTTCTTACATGGATGTACCGGACTATTGAAAAATATGCTTAATGACCGCATGAATCTTTGCTTTACCAATAACGAGTTATACTAAAACAATGAGTGGAACTTCAACACTTTGGCGGAAACAAACGCCCATTGTAACATTCGCTAAAGTAATCACCAGTCTCCTATACTCAGTTCAAGTTGGTTGTAATATTACACAAATAGTATGATTATCGGCCTTTAGTCTTCGAGGGAAATGACAGACAGCGTTACCTCCTTCCTGCAGACCGTCCTTGTTGTATTCCCTGAGTGGATATACCTTAAAGAACACAACGAAGAATAATAACAAAACATATGGTGCCAAGCACATAAATGCAGCTAATGACGACTTACCTCGACAAACCTTCCGGGAAGAGGATTCAGAAGATCTGGTCCATTACCATGCCTTGCGCGTTCACGACTTAACACCACATGGATACTCTGGGGGGTATCTTAAACATAGCGTGTACCAATGGTGCATAGCCCAGATAACCTCGCCGATGACATCGCCGTCGATTCTGTGCACGAACTGTAGGAAGTAACCCGCGTCACACTTGTCATTGATTGCAACGAAATCTTCGTGAGATAGCTGATGCATGTTTCGCGTGATGGAGCGTCTATTAAACGTATTTAAACTATGATGTATGTACAAGTTGAAACGATCTATGTTCTTCTCAATTCTTGCATGCTGTGGAAAAAATTTGTTAAATAATATTAACAAACGTCTATTACAATTACATTGTCATATTATGAGCTCAATTGAATACCATGTTTCTTCAACCTTTTCACATTCACGTTTAAAACTATTGTTGGTAACATTGACGCTATGGGTACATTGCGTGGAAACGAACAACCATATCAAAAAATGTCGAGAGAAAGAGCCCACCTCATTTTTTATGTGCATTTCACAGAAGCCATAAAAATATATATCCTATTCGACTTCGCATTTGGGGCGCGTTTTCGTTAATTGCGCGTGCGCAGACACCAACATAACATATCCCATCCTCCTTAATAAATTAAATAATCGAACTTATATTTCTACACATTTCATACTTAAACATCCCGTACGGTAATACACCGCTGTAACATAACTACGTAATACACCTCCATATTAATATATCATAATATATATATTATATATATATTATATATATATATATATATATAATATATTATATAGATATATATAATACTATATATATATATATATATATTAAATATATAATATATATATATTATAATATATATATAATATATATATCATATATATATATATATATATATATATATATATATATAATATTATATATATATTATAATATATAATATATTATATATAATATATATAATTATATTATATATATTATATATATATATATATATATATATGAATATATATATAGATTACATAATATATATATATATATATATATATATATATATATATAATATAATATATATAAAATATATATATATATATAATATATAATATATATATATATATATATATATATTATATATAATATAAATATATAATATATATAATAATATATATATATATATATATATATAATATATATATATATATATATATATAATAATATATATAATATTAATATATATAAAATATATATATATATAAATATATATATTATAATATTATATTATTATATAGATAATTATATATATAATATATATATATAATATATATATAGATATATTATATATATTATTATATAATATATATATATAATTATTATATATATATATATATAATTATATATAATAGAAATATATTATATATATATATAATATATAATATTAAATTATATATATATATATATATATATATAAATATATATATTATATATAATAATATATATATAAATAATATATATTATAATAAAAATATATATAATAATATAATATATATATATAATAATATATATACTATAATTATATATATATATAATATATATAATATATTATATAATATATATATTATAATGAAATAATATATTAAATATATATAATAATAATAATTATATATATAATTATAATATTATATATATATATATATATATATAATATAAAAAGAGCACAAAAGATATAGCACAGGACTCCACATATTTTCTGAAAAATTCTAA
>JABUQX010089580.1:7500-12500 GCA_015478945.1 Trachelipus rathkii | reverse complement strand
CTTTAATAAGAGAGTTAGGGGCTGTGTAATTATTGAGAACCTCGGAAATGAGATTCGAAAAATAATTATAGAAGCCCAGCAAAGCCCGTACTTCATGGACATTCTGAGGAATTTTGAAACCTTTTAAAGCTTCTAGTTTGACTGGATCCGGAGATAAACCTTTTTCACTAATTTGAAAGCCTAAGAAGGTGACACTGCTCTTAAAGAAGGAACATTTCTCAAGCTTTACTTTAAGGTTGGCTATTTTCAAGGCGTTAAAGACCTTGGAGAGGTGTGAATAATGAGTAGGGATATCCTTACTGAAAATTAGTATGTCATCTATGAACAAAAGACAAACAACACCTAGCAAACCTGATAAAGCCATTTCCATTGTTCTTGAGAAGACAGAGGGAGAATTACAGGTTCCCCTTGTGGCATCCTTAAATACTCATAATGTCCTCTAGTAGTAGAGAATGCAGTTAGGTGCCTAGAATCTTCAGAAACGCTAAGATGTGAAAACCCACTAAGAAGGTCCAAACAACTGAAGATGCGCGCGCTGCCTATGAGCGACAAGCTTTCTGCAATGCTCGGCAGAGGAAAGCGATCTGGAATGGTGAAAGAATTAAGTTTCCTATAGTCAACCACTACTCTCATTTTTCCGCCTGTCTTTTTCGGTATAAGGAGAAGTGGGGACGAACTAGCAGAAACACTGGGTGTAATATATCCTTTCTCTAAACTATCTTCAACCCATTCATCAATGATCTCCATGTATTTGTGCGGCAATCTATAGGGCCTGGTGTAGACATATGGAGGACTACCTTCTATAAGCTTAATGGAAAATTTATTCAATTTACAAAGTCCAACTGGATCATCGGCCAGAGCAATTGAATCTCTATTCTTCACTAAAAAGGTCAACATCTCTTCTAATTGAGATGTATTGTTCAATACATATTTATTAGAATCTTTACTAGACTCTGAAAGCAATATTTCACGGTAAACTTCTCTAATCTGAGAGTCAGAAAGATTTTTGGAAGTAGTAACTGCATTTATAAAATCATTATCTGCAGAGGCTTCATTTTGCTTGTAAAGTAATGGAGAAGCTGTTGTAAGATAAGTGTGATTATCAAAATTAATAGTATCAGCACTTAAATTAACTAATTCCAATAATATATTACCGTCAGTACACGTAGACAACGTATTACCAAAGAAGAGTGTACCTGAATTTAAGAAATCATTTTTAATTTCTGTGATGAGAGCTATGTTCTCCGGAGGAGAGCATGGATATCAGACTCAACTTTGACCGTAAGAATGTACCTAGAGTACGGTAAAATCCGAACAGCTGAAGAAGAGTACACTTTATAAGATAAATCATCATCTATCTCAACATTTGGTACTTCTGAAATGTCATTTGAATACATTCCAGGAATTCTACATTGTAAATTTGCTTTAAAAAGAGGATTTGAACGTATTGATTCACTCTGAAGAGTATGTTGAGGCATTGGTAAGCTCAAAAGATGTTTAAAAAAGATTTGGCAACTGATTGCACAATCTGTACTTTTGCCATTTTGTCTCAATTTGCCTCTATTTGAGTCCTGTAATGATCCTATGGCCGTGGAACGTCCATAAAACGAATCAGGATGATAAAAAGGATCGGAGTTAGAATCTACACTAAAGATTTTTCTTTCACAATCGGCTTTATTAGTACCCAGGAACGGTACTGAGGGCATGTAATGTCCTAAATTTGAATTATTTTGAAAATTATGAGAATAATGTCTATTCTGGACATTCAAATTATTTAAATTGTCCCGATAATTAACTCTATTTGTATCTAGAAGAGGTACATTAGACATGTAATGTCCATAATTAGAGTTTTCGTGAGGAAAATTAGACTGATCAAAATCTTCACTTATGACATGTTTGGAAAAACGGACTTTCTTCTCTCTATTATTTGAAGTCGAAGAAGGATAAGTATTATAAGATCGATCATAATGATTATTTTCATAATTATACAACTGATCAGAACTTGTACCTTTGGCATCTTCTTTTAAATTGGCCAATATTGCCCTATGGGAACCATTGGAAGGCATTTGAGGTACTACAGAAGCTCTGGGAACTGAATAAGGAGGAAGATCAAAATCTGTAGCAGTTGCAGTTTTCTGAAGCTTAGCCCTTTTTACACTGGAGTGAGCTCCAGATGGGGCAGTATAACCAGAAAAATTATTTGAAACACGATTAGAATCTTGATGAACCCTTTTCCCTGTTGAGTGCTGTTGTTTCTTACAGTTGTCTAATAACTTTCTTTGTTCTAAAATAACTTCTTCTGAAGTTAAACCCGTTTTATTCGGACTTATATAATCCATCTCATCGGAGAGAGGACTATAATAATTTTCGCGGAAGACTCTCGTACGCGCCGCGCTCGAATTATTATCGCGGTAACCGTTAAGTAACGAACGAGAATTGCTTAAGCTCCCTCGGGGAGGTTGTGAACCTAAGACTTCGGCTCCAGGCGACCTTCCTCGTAGAGGAAGATTCCCTGTACTTTTAAAATTGCTTAAACCACTGTCTAAGCCTTCGGCACGTGTATCTTGTAAAGATGCACTAGAAACTTCAGCAGAAGAAGATCTTAGAAAAAGATCCCCCCTGGGTGTAATATTAGAGCCTCCTCGAAGAGGTGCTCCTGAGTTTCCAACAGCGTGAAGCCTTGAAAAGGTCCTTCTGTGGAAAGGAGTGTTGTCTCCTCGTAGAGGAGTACCAGAAGTTTCTTTATAATTAACCCTATCTAAATAGGAAGGTCTCTGAAAGAATCCCTACCGTAGGTCCCGATAATCCCTTGATCAGGGGGATTAAAGGCACCCGGAGGAGGGGGTTCCTTCAAAGATCTGCCATTATCCTTAAATTTATGATTTTCCTTAAATCTAAAATCATTTTGACTATGCATGTTTGGTAAATGTCCATGTGAACTATATGTAGGATGTGTATGATGTGGAAGGCCTTCAATGTAATTGAAAGGGTTTTGTTTATCCGAACGTTTCGAATAAGAACGTATAGCACTTATGACTAACGGTATATCACGCACTTTCCTTCCAGAGTCATTACACACATGCACTATATCATGCTTAGCATTTATTAAAATAGGCAACTCTTTTATTACATCAGTTCCCAATAACACATCTTGTGAAAAAGATGTATTATTATCTACAACATAGAACTGTGCAAGATAAAATTTCCCATTTAATATTAAATTTAATTCAGTAAGACCATAAATCTTTAAAGATTGGCCAGAAATGGAATTTAATATTAAGTCCGCAGGGTATAATTTTGGTCTATCTTCCTTAGGTAAAGCCATGCATAGTTTTTTATAAAAATTGTATTTAGCCAGGCTTTTGGTCGCTCCTGTGTCGACCAAAGCATCTGTGGAAGCACATACGTCAGCATTATTAGTAGTTAATTGTATAGGCAAACTATATACAATCCCCTTCTTCCTAAGAGAAGAAGTGGAAAATATATTAGAAGAGTTAGGGACAGAAAGATCATCGTCTACCAAAAGAGCAGAGATTTCTGTAGGAAAATAGGTAGTAGAAGGGACGAAGTCTTTCTGACAGACTCCTGAAAAATTATTTTCGTCAGATATCGGAGTCGGAGAATATCCAACTACTGCTGAAAAGGGGGGCCCTCTGAGGGAGGACTCCTCATTCTGTTATCATATTGAGGATAATATGACTGATTATAATCTTCTGAATGGTATATAGGCGAGGGGGAGTGATCATAGTCTTCCGAAGGAATTCTATTTGCATGCATATCACTCATAGCGCTTATATTTTGACGTCTATTATAATTATTATAAGAGTTATAATAAGGACGGTTATTAGTAGGAGCGGTCATATTCCTTTGAGGCATGCGTGAGTTATAGTAAGTAGAAGGGGAAGAGAAATAAGACTTAGGAGCATTAGGAGAGCGGAAAGATTGAGAGCGAGCATGCGTAGGAGTGAAACGTTGATTAAAAGAAGAAGAAGAAGCCTGAGGAGAAGCCCGAGAAGCATTATACACTACTGAGTTACCTCCCTTCTGCTCCTTTCTCCCTCCATTCCTATTATTATTCCTCCTTCCATTATTTTTACTCTTAACCCTCTCCTGTGACTGCTGTGCCTGATTTCTCTGTCTACCTCCATCAGGAGATAAATTCTTGACTCTTTTTAACGCTCGGGGACTCTGAAAATCCCAGGAAGAGCCTCTACACGCGTCTTGCGTCCCTCTTGCATGATACCCCATGCAAGTCGAGCAGTATGGTCTATAACGACACTCGTCAGTTTTATGCCCATATCGTTCGCATCTGTAACATATGGGTTTGTTTACTGTTCTTCTCACATTGGAACTGGCATCATTAATTTGGGGATTTTCCCGTAGGAATTTCCGCCTGAAATGAGCGTACATTCTGACTATGTCGAGAAGGGTTGGATGATCCTCCTTGAAAAGGTTTGGAAATAGCATTGGATGTTTTTGCTATATATTGTTCAATTTGAGAGGTGAAAGACAAATTTGCATCAAAATATTCAATAACTTTCGGCTGGAAGTGTTTAGGAATATTTTTGTACACTTTAGAAAATATTAATGTCCTTTTTAATTTGTCTGAAAGCTTCTCTCCATGTTGGGCATAAAAATGTCTCTCAAACTCCTGTACTGCCTTGGACACTTCAGTGGCATATAGGATGAGAGGACTGCTATGGTTCCAATTTATTTCATCAATGACGTTGCATGTACTAAAAGTTGACTCGGCCGTGGGCGGATCAAGAATTTTTAGAAGGTTTCTTGCGAACTCATTCCATGTTTTAGCGAATCTGAGCTCTTCATGTTCATTCATAAGTTCTCTACATGAACCTTTGGCATCGACATACCTGGAATAGGAAGCTAACTTTTTCTCATCAGTATCTATTCCATCTGCTTTAAAATAATCTTCCATGCATGCCAGCCACCTCCTCACTGATACACCCCAGTAAAAACCCCTTTTGAGTCATACCCTTCAA
>JABUQX010089579.1:12500-13598 GCA_015478945.1 Trachelipus rathkii | reverse complement strand
GAATAGATTCCATAGATTTTTATTTTATCGTTTTTCTTTATAGATTTCAATCATTTGGCACAACATCTTTTAAGTACATGCGTATGTTTTCTTCACACCTACTGGTGTACAATTCTTCCAGTGAATCTTCTATTGATTTACTTATGAGATGTTGGTTGTGTAGATTTCGTTTTTTTTACTTCCCTTTTAAATAGGCGAATTAATAGGCTGCTCGGATTGAAGTTTTTAAACTAAAACACAAAGTGACGATTAACTTGTTTCAATATATTGTCTTACAAAAAAACTTCCTTTATAAACGGATCTAAGTAAGTTGCAGATTACTGAAGGTTGTCTTACACTTCCACAGAACCCAAAGCGTTTTTAAAAGCATAGTTTTAATTACATCTCCATTCTTTTAACACAGTCATCATCTTTCATTAAGATGGTTCAAAATGCTTCCTTTCATCTTGAGATTAATGTATCCTAACAAACGAGACAAAATTGTGTAGAGCGCCTATTTTTTGGTAAAATTTCTTCAAACGTTCAATAGTTTAATGCAGTGTGATATATGTCATTTTTCACTTTAGTAAGATGTTAACTTTAAATACAAACTGTTCGTACAAACGCAAGAAAGTTCGTTTGACCAATTATCAACCCTCTTGTCCATCTGTTGACTCCAAAATTACTACTCCATACCTAACACATAGCCTGTGACACTGAAGTACCTATACAATATACACAGTTGACTCACTGCCACCGTTTCCCATCTCTCATTTTAAAGTTTGCGTTCAAATTCTTTATCAAAAAAATCTCGACAAAAAATATCCGCGCAACATCCGTCAGGCAAATGCGGACTGCAGATGCGATGCGGATTCTCTAATGCGGATGTTCCGCGATTCGATGCGAGTTACTCTGTCAGCCCTAGTATGAAATATACCACGATCGCAACAGATACTAAGAAGCACATCCACTTGTAATCAGACAAGTTTTAGTAAATATGTAAGTGTAGCGAAGTTGAAAAGTCCGGTCCGGCCGGAACTTTCTCTCCAAGTTCCGGAAAGTCCGGTTCCGGCCAACCAAAAATTTCTTGTTCCAGTACATCCCCCCCAACAACCACTA
>JABUQX010089579.1:0-7500 GCA_015478945.1 Trachelipus rathkii | reverse complement strand
ATATATCTTATAGCAACATATATATATATATATCTAATAACATAATATATATATATATATATATATATATATATATATATATATATATATATATATATATATATATATATATATAATATATATATATAATATATAACCAACATATATATCTTTCTTTATATATATATAGAGAGAGAGGACCCTTTTCTGTTTGCACCTTTGGGTAGGTTTGCATTTTTTTTTAATATTTAACTACTATATGAGTACCAGCAATGGTTCTGGTAACAATGGTTTGAGTATTTTAAATGGTACAAAATCCTCCTTAAATGATTTTAAAAATGAGCATATCGAAAAGACACATTACTAAGAAAAAAACCAATTATGTTCGGGGAATCGGCGTACTAAGCTATTAATGAACAAAAAGCAAAAGAAGAATAAGGAATCGAAAACCGGCGAAGGGACGGAAGGAGAAATTTTCCATACCTTGGGGAGGGGCGGAGGCCAGAGCGCTTTATCTGACGGGATTCCCGAAAGAAATGGTCTACCCTGGTTCCCAAGACAGGCCGACTCCTGCCATTTTGCCGGTTGGTGTTCGCTGAAAACGATGACGGTCATGCGGCTGCTATATTTTTGAGATCGTGATTCGATACCACCCAGAGGCATCGATGATGGTCTTGCAAATATGTTTAAAAGGCAAATTGAACTGACAAGCACGAGATCGCTGTATATATAGCTACAGCTGTATATATAATAGCCAATATATATAGCACCCAGCCCATGTAACAGCCAACAATATATATAGCACTTAGCATAGCTAACTAACCAATATATGTATGTATGCACTTCGCTGCTTCAGCTAACAGCAGCTCCAGCCCAACAACAGCGCATATGGGCGTGGCTGTAACGTCGGCTGGTTTGTAGAAAGGCTGTATCGGGACGATGCCTGGTGGCGTATGTTTCCCTCTGGGATTTAATGTTTTCGGTTTTTGTATTGACAAAAAATCAGCAACGATGGCGCGGATTCTTCTGACGATATTCGCTAGAACTCGTATGTCGTTGCATTGGCGACTGTTAGATCGATCAGTCGGCGCGAACCAACGATAAAACGATTGCGGAAAATAAATATTTCGGCTATTTATAATATGTATGTATGTAATAATAATAGCAACAATATATAATAGCCGCATGTAGCCAATAGCGTAATATGTAGTAATATAATAGCTAATAGCGTATAATATGCCATAATATGTAATAATAATAATAGCAATAACAATAGCAATAATAACAATAATAATGTATATATGTAATATATGGTAATACTTTCTTAATATATTTATTTATAGCAACATAATATATATATATATATATATATAACCTTATAATATATATATATATATATATATATATATATATATATATATGCTATATATAACTGTAATATAATATAAGGACCTGTTATGTTTTTACGACTCCGTCAGTTTTCATATTTTTTGTTTTTTATACTTATATTTCTAGTATATGACCCTAACAATCAATTTAAGTGGTGACGGACATGATTCAAATTATATAGGACCCTCTGTTACGTTTTAGGCTCCATCCAGTTTATTTTTTTTATTTTTTTTTTTAACTAAAGGAATACCCAAAGGGTGTAAACAGCAAAGATGGCAGGAGTCGGGGTTTCTCGGCCTTCCCGGGGAACGACGGGGTAGGACTATTTCCCCCTCAGGGGAGGGTCTCCCGGAACCCCCCGCTCTTTGGTATTTGGGTGTCGCAGGGGGTTCCTCCGCCCCTGGGGGTATGGAAAACGTCCCCCTCTGTCCCCAATCGGCTCGAGAAGCCCCCTAATATTTTTTTTTTATTATTATTTTTGTTTTATATTTGTGTAATAAGCTTTATATGCATATTCCAAATATGTAATTGGTTTTTCTGTAAGTGTACTTTTCGAGATATTTTATATTTGATTTTTTTACATTTTTGTAATAAGCTTTATATGCTTTGATTCCAAATATGTAATTGGTTTTGCTGTGTATTACTTTTCGAGATATTTCATTTTGAAATTTTTCTTATATAAATGTGATTTTTATATTAAAATATTTCGGACTTTTGAATCATGTCCGTCACCACATGAATTCATTATTAATTATCATATACTAACTTAATATGTTAAAAACAAAAAAGGAAATCAAGGCACTGACTTGAGGTCATTAAGAGTAACAAGGACTATATGTATATATATAATAACATATATATATATATATATATATATATAACAATAACAATAATAATAACTTAATATATGTATATATCTTAATCACTCAACCTTTGGCCCCCCTAAATGAAAATCCTGCCTGCGCCCGTAATAGTATATGTATATATATATAGCCGCCTGCCATATACTGCATGCTCATATGCATAATAATATAGCAACCAACATATGTAGCCAACTTAGTAACATGCTCCCAACACTGCTATATTACTTATATATATATATATATATATATATATATATATATATATACAGTGATGAAATCGATACAAAATTTTAACTAGCGATACCGATATAAGTACACAAGGAAATTTGCTTTAGCGATACCGATACACCGATACTTGCTTACCTTCTTTGGCGATACCGATAACGATACATGTATCGCCGATACTTTAAAACTAAATTATGATTATACGTTGTAATATATGTATATATGTATAGTATATATATCATATATATAATAATATATATATATAGCAATAATAATAATAATATATATATTATACTTATATATATATTGTATATATGTATATATAACTTAATAATATATATATATATATATATTTATATATATATATATAATAATAATATATATATATATCTTTCTTCTCTTTCTTCTACACTGCTCTTCTTTATGCCCTTACCGCTTAGCATATGCGCCATAACGCCATATGGCATAATAATAATAACCCAACTGTAACAACTTAATATATATAAAGCTCTACAATTGTAGAGAAATATGAGTGGGATACTAAAGATTAGGAAACCGCAGATTTTTCTCGCTGATGATTTCCTTTTTAAAAATACCAAACTGCTAAGCATTTCATCAGAAGTCTGCCTCTTTTAGGAGAATGAATATAACCTACCAAACTGAAGAGTCTTTCTTCTACTGATGCTGATGATGGTAGTGGGGTGTTCATATTTAAAATGGCTTGCAAAACACCAAGGAAAATGACGTGGGATTCCAGTGAGAATTTTTATTCAACCGTATTTGAGAAACCTCCACTTAATAAAAATACGATCTTCAGCTCGTAGTCATTGGTAATGCCAGTTGATATTTCAAAATCAAAAAAGTCATCAGCACTACTTTCAGAAACACATAATCAGTCATGCTATTTGGGCTATCTTTTTTGGAGGGGCCTTTATAGAATTCACCAGCATTTCTTGGACTCCTTTCGTCATTGCAGTAGTTTTGATGTCACTGTTAATCGAATTATAGCCACTTTAACTTGAATTTTGGATTTGACACAGAAGCTAATATTGCTAGTTTAGTTTCATAGCATATATCTACAGATTGAGAAACTTCAGAAACCTATTGAAAACCCCTTTAAAATGGTTCAGAAGTGGCTGACAATACTGAAGGGAGCTCATTATTAAGGCGATGATTTGAACGATGGCTGTATAACGAAAGAGTTCAGTTGGTAACAAAGCTCCAGCTGAAACAATGGGGTTGGTATATATATATAGCATATATATATATATATATAATATATATATATAGCATAATATATACGCTAATAGCCATAACGCATATATATCATAATAATAGCAATAGTAACCTTAATATATTCTTTCTTTCTTCTATGTATCTATATATGTTAATAATAACCGCCATATATATGTATATATATATATAACACCAACATATATATAATAACCACGCATAACCGCGCATATACTATATGTATATGTAACTTAATAACTCTTTCCTACTGCTATCTCCCATATCTTTATATCATATATAATAATACTTTGTATTTACTTTCTTTCTCTAATACTCCAACATATATACTCTTCTTATCTTCATATCAAACAATAAATAATACTTGCATATGTATGTATAACTATATATATAATATATAATAACAAAACAATAATAATAGCAACAATAACACATATATAATAATATATATATATAATATATATATGTATAACTATGCATATAAAGATTTACCTGACCTGATGGCTCCCAGGGAGGGTGAGACCACGTCCAGGGACCAGGCTATTACTCCATCTTCCTCTGTATCACTCCAGGCTCCCTCTTCTCTTCTCCAGCATCGAAAGCATTCCATGTCTTCTCAATGAGTCCTTCACCTACTGTCTCCACTCCCATCTCCTCATGGCCACTCTCTCTCCTGCATCCTTCTAGATGTCCCCACCATCTCAATCTGGCTGCATCCATCTTATTTAATATATAGCCTTCACTCCCAACTTCCTCCCTTATTCTTTCTTTTCTTTGTCTGTCTCTTCTGGTCTTTCCCCACTATCCTCTTAAAACCATCATCTCTGCCGACTGTATTCTACTATGCTCTCTTGTGGTCGTACTCCATGTCTATTTTATATAGTAGAATCGGTGTTAACATCTTGTCGAATATCACCCTTTTCACCTCCATACTCGTTTGCTATCTTTTAGTATGGAGTACCTTGCTCTTACAGCTTCCCCATACTGAGCTATTCTACTTGATATTTCCTGTACATTTCCTCCTCCTCTTCCAAATACTCCACTCAAGTATTTGCATTTCTCCACCATCTATATCTCAGTCCCTTCCACATCTGCTCTCAGCTCTCCCCTACTAACCACAATGATCTCAGTCTTTTATGTGTTCATAGTCAGACCGGCCTCTCTAAGCCTATTAGCAAAATATGCTACCACCTCTCTCAGCCTATCTTCCTCTTCGCTCCAGCATGCCAAGTCATCTGCGCATGCCAGAATATCAGTCCTAATCTCCTATATCCTCTCTCACCTTATTTATCACTACATCCAGATATGCTACAAACAAAATTGGTGACAACACGCTTCCCTGTTTGACTCCAGTTTTCACCTAAAACCATTCCTTATTCTCATTTTCTGTTCTTACATTATTAAATTTATTATTCTTATACAAACTCTCAGGGCTCCTCTCAACTTTTTATATACTGCATAATCTCTCTCTAGCAATCACTCTCCATAGTCCTTTCCTAGGCACTGAATCAAAGCTTTCCTCAGATCTATGGTTTATATGCTCGTTTATTATATTCCCATACCTTTTCTTTTAGTAATTCTCAGCGAACAAGAGATCCGTTGTGCTTCTGTTCTTTCTATGTATCAGGTGCTTCTCTTCTCCAAGTCTGGGCTCTACTACCATTCTCAGTGTTTTCTCTAGTATTCTCTTTATGCCAAGTGTTTCAACAAGAATGTTACCCTGTAGTTGTTACACTCCCCTGTATCTTTTTTTCCCTTATATATTGGAACTATGATTGACTTTCCCCACCCATCTGGTACTTCGCTCTCGTTCCAAGCACACCTATTGAACAATTTCAGAAATGTACTTTCATTTTTTTCTCTCACTCCCTCTTTTGTTAGTTCTATGTGTGTATCCCATCTTCCGAATCTTCCTTGTTCTCAGAGTCCAACTCCTCCAAAGTGATCTCTCCTCCCTCTCTTCATTCTCCCTACTTCAACTATCTCTTCCTCCTCCCATCCCCACCTGCTCATTCACATTTTAACAGTTCTCTGAAGTATTCCGTTTATCTCACCTGTTTGTCTGTTGATCTCACCAAAAATTCACTTTTCATCCTTGATATTGCACACTTCCTCTTTGATCCTCTATATGTTTTTGTCCAGTCTAAAAATCCTCTTCCTTTTAGCCCTCTCTTTCATAATTTCTTCCAACTCTCTCTTTGCTGCCTTTTCTTTTACTCTTCTTTTCCCACTCTCTCTGTTTCATTTCTTACCCCCTCCATATACTGGGCCCTTGTCTGTGTAGTTCTATTTTCAACCACCTTCTCCTCAATACTGTTTTCCTCTTTATTGCCTCCCTTCACTTCTTCAGTCCACCGCCTCTTGTATCTTTTCCTCGTTCCTCCTACCCATCTTTTACCCAGGGTCTCCTCTGCTGCCCTTTTTACTTTTTCTTGTATCTCCCCTATCTCTCCGACTCCTTCTAATTGTTCTAGATTCTGACTTATTATTTCAATATATTCCCTTTTTCTTGTCACACTCCTTCAGTAACTCCACTTTAATCACATTTCTCTTTTCTTTATTCTGCAACTCATCTGTTTTCACCTCCAGGTCCGCCACCAATAATCAATGATTCGAATATATATTGCTATACAGGTATCACTTTCACATTTCTTGTTGGCATTTATCAGGCGATATTTTTATAGTCTATAATGAATCTCTGATCGGAGTACTCTTGTGATATTGTTATCTATATTTTGAGAACATGTGAGGGTCCTCTGCGGAAAAAAACATTAGATTATTATTTCCCTTCCTTAAGCGAAATCTATCAACATCTCTCCTGCAATATATTTCTTATCTCTATATATATATATATATACACCTATATAATAATAACCTTAATTATTTTTTTATTTCAACCTTAACTACATAATATATATATATATATATATATATATATATATATATATATATATATATATATATATATATATATATATATATATATATATATATAATAAATATATATATATATTTATACTATATATATAATATATATATATTTTACATATGTTTGGGCAATTTTTTTGAAATGTATCGAGTATCGATTATCGATTTTTCCGATACATCTATAGAAAAAGCATAAAGCGATACCGATACTCGATACATTTAGGAATTGTCCAAGCGATACCGATAACCGATACAAATGTATCGATCGATACGTATCGCCGATGCATGTATCTAGATACTGCCCATCACTGTGTGTATATATATATATATATATATATATATACTTTTTTTATATATATATATATATATATATATATATATATATATATATATAGGACAAAGATACTTAACTTTCAATAATCTAAAGTCAATTTTTAATTTTAACTTATTATAAATGAAAGGAAATTCAAAACAGAGTGTAAAAATCGTAGGGAAATGTATTTTTAAGTTATAATTAAAAAAAATACTAACCTACTCTTGTAGGTTTTACTTCACTCAGCGGAGGAATATTTTAGGAAAATTTTGCCGACTTTTTCAATATACTCGATTTCAGTCTTAACTTGAAACTCCTCGGGGAAGGGTGTGCTTCATTTGTCTCGAAAATGCAGTTTTTTTAAATGAAAATGATATAATATTTGCGTATTTACACATGAAAGTGTTAAATAAATAAAAAAAAGTCTCATTAAATTAAGTTTAAGAAAAAATTGTTCGATTATAAGTTCTTTTAAGTTGCTAATTATAAATTGTTAAGAATATACCAAAAACATCTTTTTCGACGCCCGCCATTATGTTTTGTCGATGGACC
>JABUQX010089578.1:0-10000 GCA_015478945.1 Trachelipus rathkii | reverse complement strand
TATATAGTATATATCCATATAATTAATATATTTATATATATAGTATATATTATATATATATATAGATATAATATATATATATATATATATATATATATAATATATATATATAATATATATAATATATAAATATATATATTATATATATATTATATATATATATATATATATATTTATATATATTATATATATATATATATAGTATATATATAATATATATAATATATATATATAGTATAATATATATATAATATATATATATTATAATAATAATATATATATATATAATATATATAATATATATATATAGTACTATATATATATATATAGTATACTATTATATATAAATAAGACTACTATTAAAACATATTAAAATATATATATATACTAATTATATATATAATAATATATATAGGATATACTTATTATATATATATATATAGTATATTATTATATAATATATATATATTATAAATATATATATATATATTAATATGATATATATTATATTATATATATATTATACAATACTATTGTTTTCTATTTTATTATCACCGTTTATATATACCATATTCATTTCTATATTATATTTAATCTTTATGTATAATCCTTAAAATTTATATGAGAATGTAACTTCATAAGCATAGTTTAAACGCACACAAAATTAAATCCACTCTAGATAATCAAAAATACTCTCAATAATCGTAGAACATCATCTAATATTTCATTATTTAACATTATTAGATCAGAATATATTCTAATAACTCATATTAGCGAAATGAAAATGATATTTTTCAAAGTACTCAAACTTATTTACAGTTAAAGGGACTGGACATGTGGAATACCATTCTCTATACTATATTGTGTTTTCTTTGTTTAATTACTTTCTTCCCAGTTATCACTACTAAAATCATATTAACTATAAGTAATACATATATTAAAATACATTATACCTAAATATAACGTTAATTATACCAAAAGTAATATATCTTGACATTAGATCTTTTATTATATATCTAGTACTAATGATATATATATACCTACCTATATATATATATATATATATATATATATACTATTATATAAGAGACTGAATTATATATAATTTTACCGGGAAAAGAGTAAACGAAAGTGACTCCTAATGGAATTCTCGAACAAACACATTCTTGATGCGATATGAAAAAGAACAAACCTATCGTCATATAACCATTCGGCCACTCCACGAAGCCAAAATATTCCTCTTCAAACTGAACTTTTAGGCCGCATGAGCCCCATTGAGAATATCAACACGTTTCAACGTGTCTTTCCTTCGTCTTGCAATTTATATTTAAATATACTGTACTAACCACAGTTGATTTTAAAAACAAATAAAGACATTTGAAGCGAAGTAGGTATGTGTGAGTGTGTGTGCATGGGTGTGTTTTGTGTATCTTCGCGGGTGTGTATGTGTGGGAGCTTGTAGGTGCTGTGTATATATCTTTGCGGGCGTGTAGTTTATATATATGTGTGTCTCTTTACAGGTTTATACGTTCGTTTGTTTTAAATCTAAAGTGCAACAATCCAAAAGGTCAAAAAAATATCAAACACAGATATCAAATTTCACCTTAAAAAATGATACGGTGAAATAACGATTTATAATTGGGTTTGAGTATGTTATTATTTTCTCGCTTCAATTACGTTAAGGACTATAATTATATAACTTAGAGTCACGTTTTATTACATTATAAAACTAAAACATATAAATAAAACTTAATAAAAAGTAAACTTAAAACGGAAAAAAATGATATATGTTTAAAAAAAAGCAGATTTTACCAACAAATATTACTTTCATTATTATTTAGTTACTTTTTTTTTTATTTAATTTTAATATGAAGTTAAATATACAGACTTTTTTTTTTTAATTTGGAGTAATTAAAATAACTAGAGTAAATGAAAATTTAATTTAAAAATAAATATATTTATTTAATTTTAATTGGTATAAAATAATAACATAAGCAAAAATAATAATAATAATAATAATAATAATAATTCAATAATTAATAATAATAACAATAATAATAATAATAAATATAAATAATTAATAATAATAATAAAAATAAAATAATAATTAATAATCAATATTAATATTAAATAATATTAATTAAATAAAATTAAAAAACCCCAAATAACATAACAATAACAATAACAATAAACAATAATAATAATAATAATAATAATAATAATAATAATAATAATAATAATAATAATAATAATAATAATAATAATAATAATAATAATAATAATAAGAGAAGAAAGAAGAAGAAGAATAAGAAGAAGAAGAAAGAAAAGAAGAAATAGAGAGAAGACCCAGAAATAACAAGAAGATATAGAAAGAAGATGAAGAAGGAAAAAAGAAAGAAAGGAGAAAATAAGAAGATAGAAAGAAATAAAGAAAGAAATGAAGAGAAAAGAAGAAAAATTAAGAAGAAGAAGAAGCGAAGAAGCAAGAATGAAGAAGAAAGCAAGAAGAAGAAGACCAGACAGAAGATAGAAGAAGACATTGAACTTACAGAAACTACAGAACACCGACTAGCAAGACTTACAGTCCACTCCAAGGCTTATCTGAGCGGAAGATGAGTCACCGGTCTCTAGATACGTTATAATATAACCCTCTAAATGAGTTGAACCCCAAAACTGTTTATTAAACCAAAATATGTATTGTAGTGTGATCAAGATGATGTCACCGGCTTAGAATGTTAGAAATAACCCTCTTAAGTGAGTGCACATCAAAAATGTTATTACAAATTAAGACGATAGTGTGATCGATGAGTCACCGGCCTAGAACGTTAGAAATAACCCTCTAATCGGTGAACATCAAAACTGTTTTATTACAATTAAGACAGGATGAGTGTGATCGATGAGGTCACGCTTAAGAACCGTTAGAAATAACCCTCTTAAGTGCGTGACATCAAAAACTCGGTTATTACAAATTAAGGACGATAGTGTGATCGATGAGTGTTCACACTGCTTGAACGTTAGGAAAGTGAACCCTCTAAGTGCGGTGGACATCAAATTTAATACAAAATATTATGTGAATAATGTGAGTCGGATTATGTCACCGGCATTAGAAACGTTAGAAAATAACCCTCTAAGCAGGTGAACATTCAAAGCTGTCATTACAAATTAAGATGATAGTGTAATAAATTAAGATAATAGTGTGATCAATGCGACCACCGACTTAAAGCGCTAGAACAGCGGTAAACATTTGGGGTACACACCTCTAAAAAAAAAAAAAAAAAGATAAAAAAAAAAAAATAAGAAACAAAAAAGTGTGGGGTTAAACATTTAAAACTGGTTCAAGATAAGTTCGGCGCCCAAATCTTTAAGTATTGACTGTTTCTAAACATTATCAAATGATCTCAATAGTCGTTTGATTTCACCTTATCTAATTCTATCTTTTTAAATAAAATTAGAAATTCGGTATGTGTTGAAGTTTCATAGACCAATTTCCCTTAAAGTGTTTATTCTAACTTCTTTTTGAATAATCGATGCTTACGCTGTTCCACTATTTCATAAGACGAGGACTCATATTCCACTCATCTAATTACCATACGTTAAGTGAAGAAATTCTTTTGCTATATTGGATTTGAAATTCGTTTTATGACAAAGGTTTGTGATGAGCACCATTACTTCGATCCGTTAACATACGTTTTTACAAAATCAAAATTCCTAAAGAAACTGCCTCGTAATCGAAATATTTTTCAAATTTATCAGTATTTTTGAAGACTTCTAATTCATTTTCCTCTCAATCTATCTAGTTTTCTAAGGAATGTATATCTAATTCGCGTAGTCGTTGCTCGTATGATTTACCTCTCAATTCAGGTATTAATTTGGTTGCCCTTCTTTGAATTTTTTCAATTTTTTCTATGTCTTTTTTGAGGTATGGACTCCAAAACTGCAATGCGTTGCTTATTCCAGATGAGGTCTAACTTATGTTTTATAGGGAGGAAGTATTATATTTTTAGATTTATATTCGAAGTTTCTGGCAATTAATACCTAGAGCTTTATTTGACTTTGTATTTAAACAGATTTTCTATCTACGATTGATTTCGTCAAATTTGTAATATCCTTTTAATTCAATTAATCACTCCTAGATCTTTTCTCCTCACTGGACAAACTTTGATAATTGTGTCATCTATTTTGTAATTCATATTCTTTGTTCCTACTCCCAAAATGTTATACACTTTACATTAAATCAGGTATTAAAATTTTCATTTACCCACGTTTTTGGACAATTTACAATCTTGTTTAAGTCGCTTTGGAGTAATTCTGATAATCTTTCTCACATATTATGCGATTTCACAAGTTCGTTGATCATTCCGCAAATTTCGAAAATAACCTGCCTTAAAACATTGTCCACACGATTCTTGCTTCAATTCCAACATAAATTTAATGAACTAGATATAATTGCGCACCACTATATATCTCATGAATCCTTGTGTGTGTAACACCAATGCGCTGGAGTAACATTATCGATCCAAATCAATGAAAGACGTAATCTCTAATCTACAATATCATAACAGACTCTGCATTCTCATTCGAATCAGACTCTCAAAAAGACCCACCAGTTGTTACTCTCAATTTTATATATTACACAGAAGGCTATAGTTTCCATATCAGCCTAATCAATCTACTCACATAAACGCGCTCTCTAAGCTTTCTTCAAACCACTATAGAGTACTATTATTGACTAATATGAATTGAGACACGATCCAAGGCTCTATCACAATAGCCATCTGTGTGAATTTTATGGCGATGATCTAAAGTATAACAAATTTGTGTATTACTACTGATGGGACCTTTATCAATAAAGATCATCACTCTAGCAATCTATTGTATTATTGCGACAAGGATCTCCACTTTTCCTCAGTGTTACAGTTAGCTTAAATCCACCTGACAAACCTCAGACGCAATAGCACGACAACAGATCGCCTAATCAGCGTTGAACTTTTTTATACATAGCTACCTTCAGATTGAGGTGAGCTAGTTTACTTTTAGTCGTGCATTTTTTTCTTTTACTCAATAAGTGATTGATTTTGTTATTACTCTTGTATATATACTACTTTTTAGATATTTATTTATATATATATCTTCTGATTTAACTCTTTTAATACACGTAGAGATATTCAATATCTAAATTTATATCTTTCAATTTACTTTATTCACTATTGTGTTTTTTGTATTTACATTTTTTTTCGCTCGTGGATTTTATCAACCCTACCTCTCACCATTAAGGGTGGTTGGAGCGACATTTACGGTATGTGATGTGGCCTCACAACGCGTTATCAGCAACTTTATATCTTCGACCAAGGCTCCTGCCGCGAAATATAGTCCTAGCCTCACACAGCCCAGCAGCACTTAGGCTCCATCCAGACAACTCCGCTCACCGCCAACTTTCTGTCCACCAAGAAGGATATCGGTGATTCTCGTTTATTACTCTTTCCATATCCAGCTGAGTTTATTCTCGCATCCCTCGTTTTTCTATAACTCATTGAATGTATTTTTAATATCCACGAATGCATCCATAGACCACATACACTCACCCTTATACACCACACACCCTCATCATTCCCAGTCCTTCCCTTCCTACCCCGTTTTCATCACCGTATCTCTATAACCCCACTTAATCCAATCACATACGATCGGTGATCAGCATTTATCCCCTACCTCGTGCTCCTCCAAGCGCGCATATGTATTCCTCATTCATTCCTTCAGCATCCTACTAAGGATCAATACTCAATAAGATTATTACAATATGTAACTACCTAGTATTGTCTACAATATTTTAACACGCTTTTCCTACAGGAATTTATATCTTTACCCCACGAGGAAGTATCTACATATTTGGTATCAATCCCTTGAAAGGGTAATCATATATTATATATACTATATATATATACTATATATGTGAATGTTCCCATTTGAAGGAGCTAGGTTCTACCCCGAAATATGAGTAAGGGTATAAATCAGGCTATCAACTATATACATATAATATATATATTAATATAATCATATATATATAATACTTAATAATATATTAATATATATAATAATATTATTAATATATATTAATTAATATATATATATATTAATATATATATATAATATATTAATATATATATATATGATATATTATATAATAATTATATAATATACTGTATATATATATAATATATACATATATATATAATATAATATATATATATATATATTTTTAATATATATATATAATAATATATATATAATTAATATATATATATATCTATATATATCTAATATATCTATAATAATATATATATATATTATATATTATTTAATTATATATATATTTAATATAATATATTAATAATATAATTATATATATATATAATATAATAATTAATTATAATATATATATATATTACTATAATATATATTATATATATAATATATATATTAATTAATATATAATATATTAATATATTATATATATATATATATTATATATATATATTAATATATATATTATTAATATATTATATATATTAATTATAATAATAAATATAACTAACTCATATATATATATATATGTGAAATTATTGAAATAAATTTAATAGAGTGTAAAATTAATATTATATCTTATGAAATATTATAAGAATTTCTTCAAATAAATGTAAAAAAATAAATTTAAAAATTATTCAAATAACAGGTTCAATTGAAATGAATATAAAACTTCTATCATAAGGTAATATATATTATACAGCAAATTAAGAGAGATTCTAATATAAATTACATAAGGAAAGAGAGAAGTAAGAGATATAGTATAGAGATATAAGGTATAGTATATATGAGAGAGATAGAGATATCGAAGATGAGTAATGAGAGATAGTAAAGAGATGAGATGAAGAGAGTATATATATATATATATATAATATATATATATATAGAGATGAGTAAGATAGTGAAGTGAAGATATTGAAGATAGAGAAGAGATAAAGTATAGATATAGATAATAGAGAGAGTAATATAGAGATATGGATACTATAGGAGAGAGAGAGTAATGAGAGAGTATGAAGAGAGAGAGAGAACAGTTATATACAATTATAATGTAACCAGATAGTAGATATTAAGACTTTTAGACTTTAATTCTTTATTATCATCGTAAACAAGTACATTTTTTTAAAAGTAATTAAAAATTAAAATTCCCAAAAAACTATAATAAATTAAATCAATAATATATTAATGTAGAAATTCATCTCACAAAGAATCTTACTATTACTTTGATATATAAACCCTAAAATTCTACTTTTAAGGCTATCATAAGAATCATTTTGAAAAATATTATTATGTAAAACTAGTTTATGTTATTTTGATTGATAGTAATAATTAGATAGTAATAGATAAGAAGATAATAGATGGGTATGTAATAAGTAGTAAATTTACATATATCTTATGAATAAAGTAAGAGGAGCTCTTATCAGTATTTCTGAGCCAATTTTATAATTAAAAACTTAATTTTTATGCCACCAATTATTACCCAATTTTATTTATGTGAGTAGATATGTGGACAGTCTCCAACTATTCATGTCACTCTAATTCTTCGTGATAGAGAGAGTTCTACACATGTATCCTTGAATCTTCCCCATATGTGCGCAGCCTCACTTCATATCATAAGTAATGTCAGTCTGCACATGTTACATTTTATTACTTACTATCTCATTTAAGTCATGTATATATGTACCTAATGCGTTTTGCGCTAATTACATGTATATGCATTATTCAATGCGCTAATGTGCATAAAACGATCTTCTAATCTTCTGATGCGAAACATCCCTTATACCTCACATTAAGAATGATATATAAAAAGGAATTGTTTGGGAAATTTTTAAAAAATGTTGGACCTATACCCAGTCACTAACCGACTGGAACTCGACCCGTAGCCTCTTAAGGAAGTGTATAGGACTTAACTAATTGGGCTCCGTCTGAATGCCCTTTAATATATAAACAAATGTTACTTATATATAAATCATTTTATGCATACAAAAATTTTGGAAATAGCTATTTCCATATTAAAAGTTTAGAAAAAGCGCATCTCGATTTTGCATTTTATATATATGCAATTTATATATATATATATATATATATATTATATATATTATATATTATATATATAATATATATATATATATTATATATCATATATATATATATATATATATATATATATACATATATATATAATATATAATATTATATATATATATAATTATATATTATATACATATAAATATATATATATATATAGATAATATATATATATATATATATATATATATATATATATATTACAACGATGAGAGAGGAGAGAGAGAGTAAAATCGCTATCATCCATAAAAAACACACACATACATATAAACATACTTACACACTCACACACTACACACACACACACCCGTTACGTACTTATACACACACACACACACACACACACCCGCTAGACTAACCACTATTTACACACACACATACACCCCTCCCATAGACACCTTACACTCACATCTGCACCTACACACACACATGCCTAGACACATACCACCCACCCTATATACACACACCCACCCTTACCGACCCTGCCATGGATACATACACCAACCCTAGCTCACACCTACACCCACGTCTACACACACTATGACACTTATGCACACACGCACACCCGCTAGGCTATTTATACACACACACACATACGCTAGGCTTTTTATACACACATACACCTACCCATAGGCACTTACGCTCACACCTATACCTACACACACAAACACACATACATATAAAGATCTATAACTAAATAGAATGGTACGTTCAGGATTTATAATATACATACATATTTTAACCTTGTTTGACCATGATATTTCGACCATCCCTTGCCGGATACCCTATACCCAGCCTACACCTAGCCTAAACCTGCACCTAACCTGGCCTTTACCTAACATAACCTAACCTTTAACCTAACCTAACCTAACCTAGCGTACACCTACACCTTAGGCCTAACACCTATCCTACTCCTGCACCTAGCCTCCACCCCGCCTGAGCTCATCCAGGTAACTGCTGCCTAGCCTTTGGTAGGTATCTGTGCTAACATGAGGTCATGTAGGAACCTGTCCTGTATGGATCTAATCCTAACTTATTTCCATCCGTGCACACACACACACACACACACAACACACACACACCACACACACACACGCACACACACACACGACACACACACATATACTTATACACATACACACTTAACTTATATACACACACACACACACACACACACACACACACACACACACACACACACAATAAGCTCAACACACACACACATCAACATTATAAGTATTTAATCAACATATCACCATTTTTCATAATAATAATTAATTTAATATTAATTATTTAACACACACACACAACAACACACACACACACACACTTATACTTATATACACACACACACATCTTTTTTAATATTTTAAATATTACTTTTTATTACAAACCACACACACACACATCACATCTAAAACACGCAACACACACACACCACACATTCACTATGATCACATATATATACCACACATTCACTATGTAACACTTATATATTACACACATATCCCACTATGACATTATTACTATACATATATTACCATTAGTAAATCACTTATACATTATACATTATATCAACAAAGCGGTCAACAATACACACTACAACATATCACAATCAACCCACTATTCACTTATACTAACACTCAATTATTACTACTATGACACTTATACTAATATTAATATCATATGACACTTACACTTACATTATATAACTTTATTATTATACATAATGTATAAAACATCAACGACCAAACCTTTGGTTCTCTTACCATAGGTATCTTATATTAATAAAATTTTTAGCACTCAATTACTCATATAAATTTACGGCACTATATAA
>JABUQX010089577.1:27500-44723 GCA_015478945.1 Trachelipus rathkii | reverse complement strand
TATTATAATATATTATTAATGGATTAAATATATATATTTTATAGGTAGTATATTATTATATTTATAATTATTAATTATTTATTCTTGTTTTTCTAGTCTCCAAATTAATTATTTATAATTTTTATTATAATTTATTATTGTAATTATTATTAATCTTTATTAAATTATTATTTAATTTTATTTATTTATAATTATATTATTATATATTATGGGAATATATTAAATATTATATATATTAATTTATTTATTATTATTATAATTATATGCATTTATGTATATTATATATATACTATATGAAATATACTATATAATATAAAAAACCTTCATATTATCTCCGCAACAAAAGGAACACAGAACTAAAATATAACAAACACACAATCACACAGAAATACATTAAATATCAAACACAAATTCATACGCACAATAACGACAATACAATCTACATTACTCACATTAGATTTACACCAACTAACCTATTCATTAAAAAAAAGTTCCAAAATGATTTTATTGATAATTGAAATTTAATATTATCTTAGACATTACTAACTCTTAAACTAATGACAATTATAATATAAAATAATGATCAACATACTGACGCAAATCACTCAAATCAAAATTATTTATAACATCTCTGCAACTAATCAAGGTAAATAAATTAATAATAATAATAAAGTTCTGAGGGACACTTTTACTACTCAAGGCCCAGCTGTGATGAAAATATATAAATATTTAAATATTTATAACTGATTTGAAATAATATCATTAATATAAACTTGTAATAGTATTTATTCATAATTATAAAATTGTCATGAATCAGAAATTACAATAAGACATAATCATAATTATGGAAAAATTGTTTATAAGCCTGAATCATAATTATGAAATTTTTTTTATAAGCTTGTAAATCATAGATAGGTTATATAATATTAATATAAATAAAATTAACTATTTAATAATAATATCTGTTACATTTTATTATTATAATCAATGTAAATATAATTTATATATATGTACAATAATATAATATAATAATTTAATAATATATAATAATATATAATAATCAATAATCATAATAATATAGATTGGATAATTAATTTATCATTTAATTATACTTGAGGTTATATCGATATATGTAATCACTAAGAATTTGATGAAAAGTGTCATAATAATCATTGTAAATCTCTTAATAATTTAAATCAATATGTTTAAGTGTCCACGATAAGGGATTCCACTCAATAAGGATATCTGTTTTTCGAAATTTTATTATTATTAATAATAAGATATTTTATTGAAATAGTAGAAACTCTCTATTTTAATCGCTTTAAATTGTTTCAGTCTGTTATGTTATTCTTTGCAATAGGGTTCATCTAAGTGGTACTTGAATGGAATATCAAAATACTTTGAATATATCACCTCCGTATTTTCCGGATTGAAAAGTTGTAGTAGGAATATCTATAGCATAACCCGTGCCCTCTTGTTCATCTCATTTACGATGGGACGACTGTTGCTTTTAACGGTGTCGTTTCGTATTGCTTATGAACCAGTTGGGCTACTAAGTATTGATGCGCATCTCATGCTGGTGATCTGTTGATCGTGACTGATTTCGCAGTCATGACTTTGTTTATGAAGGTAGGTCAATTATTCTTAATCTGTTTCGATAGTCGTTTTCTCGTTCATTTCGCACACCTCTATTCAGGCTATACCAATTGTATTACTGGTGAGTCATTCATTGCTTTCAACTGCTAAACATACATGGGTTTTGATCCGATTCAATCAATGGAAGACAATCAATGTCGAAATCTGTCATCACTCTATGCCAGTGTTGTACGTTTGGTTTTGTCAGCGAATCATCACTGTAGCATACTTACTATATCACGCCCTGAGATAATTTTATACTACATTGAGTAATATTTATTCATAATAATTGATAAGTTAATTTTAATTGTTAATCAATTTTATTGTAATTGTATAAACTTGAATCTTTGTGGTTATATCAATTATAGTATATTTTTGTATACTTTCCATCAGCGCTTCTTATCTCTCAACCAGCATAGATCTTTTGTGGCACCTGTATACATTTATCACAAAGGAGTAAATCATCGTTATATATCAGGTTACCTCCAGGTGACCATAATCTGTATTTATATTATAATCATCTGTTAGTTTTTTTCACTAACTTAAATACATGTTTCCTGTTTATTCGCAACTAACCATTCGGTTTATATCTCCCTAGCGACATATATAATTACAAGCAAATTCATAGTCACATTACTATGCATTAATACATAAATTAGCCAGGCCTATTCTATTTTTTATACTATCTAATCTTACTAATTATGTCAATACTTTATTTTTAATAACGGGTTCTAGATATGGATTTTTGAGTGTTTTTGGGGTGTTGTCAACAAGTGCTGGACTGAGTTTCATCTTATGTGATTGGAATATCGATCGCAATACCAATGTCAGTTGTAATAATTCGAGGGAGTCTAATTAGGGGGAGAGAGTTAACGTGATACAAGCACAGATAGTACGATCGTTTTCGCGGCCTCTAGCGCATTTTTTACTATACAAATGTCGGACAACATATTTACATAGCGCCTCTATATTGAGGTGATCCTATAACCGCTACGGCGACTTCTTATCAATATACATTATACTACTATCTATTATACCAAATATCGCTTTGGTTTTATAAATTTAACTTATAGATCCCTATAACTTGTTTTATACACTTATAGTTACACTCACATTGTTTACTATATATATATCTCAATTTTTTAACTTCGTCATTGTAGGTGTAATTTATATTGTTTAGCAAATATTATTTCCCTAATTGCAAATAATTGAGACATACAATTTTAGTCTTCATTATGATAATTAACGTCATACTACTATGGATTTTTTATCTCTTGATATTGTTTAAAAGTCAAGTTTTCGTTTTCGCTATTTCTTTTTCTTTGGAAAGACGGACAAACTTTTATAAGTTTGTCCTCGAAATCAGGATCATCCTCGGGAATATTATTTGGTAGACCTGATGCTTTTTTTAATTAATCTACAGAGTACACCAGTGGTTTCCAACATATTTTTCCAAATAAAAACATCATTCTCTTTTAACGTCCAAACTTCAAATATTAAGTATTTCTAACGTCACATCTCTAATTTTAGCTTAATCAATGAATTATTCATGATATAGTGATTATTGTATTGGGTTATCTCCTTCAGTGGGTTGTTCAGGGGCGTGCGCGCGTTATAATTTCGTGTTCGGTTTTTCTCTTTATTAGTGGATTGGCAATTTTGCTACTATTATTTCTTTAGGAGCGTAACATTACTTACCCCACATAACAGATGAAATATTAATTTTATTTTTGGTTCGCTTCACATTCAGCTCTTCGAGAATAGGGAATGTCTTTCGATCTTGAGAGCGTAGAATCTTTATATCTGTACAGCTCGTGCCGAAATATCATTGATATCTGAGACTACATTCACTTAGACACTGTACTCAATGTTCTGGGTACTATATATCTATAACACTTATTAGTTGTGTTACTTGCGTGTATATCAAATATAGCTGGATATTATTTTCATTCTAGTCTTCTGAATCATTAATGACGATAAAGTTACGATCTTAGTAATACGTCTTAATATGGTACATAATGACTATTAATATTCACAATTTCATACTATCCTTTAGTTGGAGGATTAGTAATGTATTGAAGGGTTCAGTGAGACGACCTTCCATAGCAACATGATTAATTATGGATCTTAAAATAATTGAGCTAAATTCGCTTGTATAATCAACATCTCAAATTTAACTATATGACGGGATTTGCTGGATATATGAATAGTCTATTATAGCTCGTATCTGAATTAATTAATAATTTCACTAATGCTTTGAGAGTGTTTTATATCCCGGAGATGATTTTAGTGATTATTGGAATAATTTGCGGTTCCAGCTTTAGTATTATATTACAGTTTTTGTTCGGCATCTCACTTATTTCGAGCTCTCCTCACCACGAGGTATGACATATACGGACATTCGCTTCTTCCGGTCTTTGATAACCTAGTACCGGGTATTCAATAAGTTCATCGAGTTTTGAAGACTGGTTTATACTGTTCAATTGCGTAGTCGCACTCGGAGCTACTTGGTGTCCGATATTATTTCTCGGCTTCGTCTGGTCTGCATATTGCGTACTTTTCCCTTTAATTCTTAACTAAGGTGGGCCCTTCTCATGGGCTCCTCGGATTCTGCCGATGACCACTATATACTAAGTGAGTCGGGGTCTCAGGGACGCTTTTGCAGCGGAAAGTCGCATGTTTTCATACGCCAACACAGTTCACTGAATAATTGCTCCTGATACTAGTGATGTGGCCCCTAGCCGTTTGAATGGCACTGACTCAACATTTCCTGCTTTTGCTCGTTCCCAAACTGGGATTGGGCTAAAGAGGAGCCCACTTCGGTTCTTTATATCTTTCGATACACGCCTTGTCTTCGTCCAACTTCGTTGTATTGAGTATGCGTGGCTCTCCTGATTGCATAGTTACCTAATGTGCTGGTTTGAGGTGTTTGTCTGATGAGTCAGTAGCCCATTCGCGATAGTGCTTCATTATGTGACAGGTTCGGTTCTTCGCTACGAGACTCTTGTCAGACATACCGTATCATATTTTCCATGCACTAATTTACGGCATATAAAGACTCTACATTCTTGTGGTATGTGGCTGGGAAAGTCGTATATAGAGCATACATATGATCCTTGCATGTATAGAGTTCGGTAGTATGTTTGAGAGTTCGATTAGACGAGAGTCAACACCCACACGTTGTGATATTTAGTTTTGGTTAAACATAGTCTTTGATGTAATCGGATAGACTTTTATGTCGACGCCTTGAGATTATTGTAGAGATATACTATATCTCATAACTCGGGTCCCTCTTCTAAGATAGGTTATAGAAACGGATCTACTCGCCATTAACCATCTTTGTATCACAATGACTTTCACATTACTGTATCAATAAATAGGATAGTACATGTGTACACGACTCTGCCCATATATATAATCGATATATGATAACATTATTCATTTGATTGCGTATGTCTAGTGATTGTGTGTTTGATGTGTTTGTTTATAGTTTCGCGGTGGAGCTATTCCATAAGAATTCTTCTCACAAGATAAGATTTGTAAAGAGCTGTCAATTGCCTAGTAAGAATTGGCATTTCTAATATGCCTTCGCTTTAATGTATCAGTGGCTGTCTGACAATTAAGAAACTGTTATGTCCTAGATGTCGACTCGGAATTAGGCCGTCAGTAATTTAGTGCATCTATATTCAAGTACAGAGAGGACCAGGGTTTCGTGTAAAAGTAGTTGAATGGGAGTGGCTCGAATATACGAGTTTTGTACCTTTAAATAATGTTATGGTGAGGCATGCGGAGAAAAGAAACCCTTAGGACATTGTCGGTGTTCATCATGAGCAGACGCACACCGTGGCTGTGTTTCTCTGCTATGCATTTTAGGGATGGCAAAGCCTTTTCAGGTCCGGTGGTAGCGCAGTCTGGCTTGTGGTAACAATACATATAATAATCGCATGTAGGGTCTGTAGCGCTAGGCCCGAACACTCTGAACGATCCACTTCTCTTGGTCATGTTTCCATTCGTGTATCGGTCGTACCCGCTATCATAAAAGGCAATGTTTACTTTGAGCTAGTTTCTTGCTGCAAATATTGATTAAAAAGAGCCTCGAGTCATATATATAGATAATCGCTTAAAGATGTTGGATTTCATCGGCGTTCCTATTGGACTCGCTTATAGGAGGTAGAAAATAATTAGTGTTGGCTATTTGTGGGATCATACACTTGATAGAAAGGTATCGTTTTAGAAATCTCGTGGGCACTCAAATGTCCAGTACTAATAACTAAGAGATCAGCACCGATTATTACCAAATTTGCATCAGCACGACACTGGAGGTGTATTTGTCTCTTGAACATTGTGGCGAAGATCTGACCGACAATCGGTGAGCGTGATTTTATTATATGCTAGCACTTGTAGTTAGTCACACTATAGTAGTGGATATATGGATTTCAATATAGGGATCTAATTACTTGTAGACGCCATAAGCCATGTCTCGATCGTAGGAGAACTAAATGACTTGGAAACGAGTGAAAAAAGTTATCCAAAGAGATACCACTAGGACTGACATTCTCTTGCACGAGTCAGCTGGTAACGCAACGAGAATTAGTACAATGTTATACTGAGATTTAGATTCTTCTACGAAGGGTATTACTTGCGACGATTATAGCAATGAATGTATGAAACGATATAGCGGACCTCACCATGGGACAAGAATCAATATACATCCTAGGTCTCTTAAATATTAATTAAATCACCAGTGTGGGTATAAGGTCATGTCTGACTATCCATATATATATTATGTGACTAGTTTACTGATGAGCTTTACCAGTAAGATATATCGAGGAGAATGTATAATCTTCATTGATTCTATTCTTACCGATTCGCTCTATGATATATTAAATAAACTGCAAAGTAAATTCTAATGTTAGTACTATACCTAAGTTTGTATCGTATGGCGAAACTATTTCGGAATACAGAGGCTGAATAAGTGACAGCTTGTAAATCAAATTTGAGTGTTTTCGAGGCTCAAAAATCTAGTTGAAAGTTTTGGTATTATTTACTTGAGTAGGAAATTTGTTACAAAGGTATGTAGTGTTTTTCCGCAGTTGTTAATAATATTATTTTGTCATTGTATTTAATTTGCTTTCTTTGATAAAGTTTAGAATAGTTATTAAATATTAAAAATTATTGAATTATTTTTCCATTATCTATTATTATTGATTCTTATAATCTCTATTTTTATCTATTTATATATAATAATAATACTGAATCCTAAATATAATATATAATATATTAATATAAATATAATAATATATTAATAATAAATTTTCATAGATTGAAATTTAAATTTTTGAATATAAATAATATTAATTTTAAATTGTAACAAATAATAAATTTAATTAATTATATATATAATTTATTTAATTATATATATATATAAATAATAATAATATAAATATAATAATATATATAATATAATAATATATATATATAAAAATATATAATATAATTTAATTAATAAGTAATTATAATAATATAAATAATAAATAAATATAATATATAATAATAAAATAATATATATTATATTATTTAATTTAATAATATATTATTTTATATTAATAATTATAATATGTAAGAGTGTGTCGGTGTGCGCTCAAATCAATCAATTATGTATTATTATTATTATTATTATTTACTCATTTAATTATTTATTATTATTATTATTATTAATTATATTATTATTATTATTGTCTGTCATTATTATTATTTTTATATTGTTATATCTATTATTATTTTTATTATTAATAAGTAATAGATAACCGTTCATCAATGTTTAATAAGGTATTAGCGTCATATTATGATTGACGATAATAATCAAATTACTATAAATAAAATCAATGCTAATTCTATGGATCATCCAAATAATCAATATAGTTTCTTGTATTTAGTAATAATAATAATAATAATAATAATCATAATATAATAATGAATATGAATATAAAATAATAATAATTAAATTATTATTATAATTATTATTATTATTATTATTAATTATTTAAATAAACTCAGTATTATTATTATTATCAAATCTATTATTATTGCTCATAGTAACTGTCTTTCTTGCATTATTATTATTCATTAATTGATTTTCGTAATTCATGTTAAATTTATATCTGGGTTCGTCAATTATTATCATTATTATTATTAAGATAATAAATAATAATACACTTTATCTCTATTGGGGTTGAATTATTCATTCATTAGATACTATATCCAATAATAAATATAATAATAGATATAATATAATAATAATAATACTAATCAAACTATATATAATTAATTAATATAATATATAATATAAATAATAAATATCAAATAATAATCTTTGAAAATAATATAATTATTTCACTATATCATTCAATTGAGATCTACTGATAACGCATTATTTATTATTTTTTATTAACATTATAATTATTATATTATAATTTGTTGATTTATTAATTCAATTTTCTTTTAATTCTTTGTTTATTTTATTATTATCTCATAGTTTAATATTATTTTATTTATTAATTGTGATATATTATAGCATAATAATTACATAATATTTTCTTCATATAATAATATATAATATAATCAGATAAAAAGATAGATGATCATTAATAAACATTAGAAACTAGATTTTGTTATGTATACATAATCTATATATAAAACTAGAATATAATCTAATAATTAATTAATTAATCATTATTATATTATTATTTTTAATATTATTAATATTTTCTTATTTTTTTTTTATTATTCATTGATTTCTTCTTATCAGTGATTTTTAAGTTTATGTGATCTTATTACTTATTCATTAATCTGATTATTATTAAATAATTATTTATTATTCTTATTTTATTTTATTCGGAATATAGAAGAATAATAATAAATATTAATATTATTAGTGTATTATTTATTATTTTTTGGTATTCATGTATTATTATTTATTATTTGTGTGATTTTCTAATTATTATTATTATTATTTGCAAAAAGTCCTAGGAAGTTATCAATTATTATGTTGTGAAAGAACCATTATTGTTAGTTATTATATTTAATATTAATAATATAATTAATAATGATGGGAATGAATTGTATGCGGAATGTGCGCTCTGTCCGTCAGCGGTGAAGTTAATAAAATATAATAATCAAATAATAATAATAATATAACGACCAATAATTCAATAATAATAATATATAATATAATAATAATAATATATAATAATAATATAATAATAATAATAATATACCTGTGACAAAGTCTTGGCCAGTGCAGGTATTTGACTGTTCTATTATTTATATTATTATTCCAGAAAAACTTTTTTATTGATTATTATTATTCATTATTATTGGAATCTCAATTATTATTACTATATCTATATATTATAATTATTTAATTATTTATAATTATAATAGATATAATATAGATTATTATATAAATATAATAAAAGTTAATAATATAATGAATAATATTATAATATCTAATAAATAATAATATAATATATTAAATATTTATATAATATAAATAATATATAATAATATTAAATATATATAATATATATATATATATAATATATTATATATTATATAAATATAATATATATAATCTATATAATATATATATATATATATATTATAATATATATATATATATATACATAATATATATAATCTATGAAATATATTATAATTAAATAATATAATATTATAAATTTAAATAATAATAATAATAAATATTATTATAAATTATATAAGTTTTACTTAATAATAATAAATAATGAATAAATAATTAAATATAATATTGACATAAAGATAAATAAATGCATTTTCATTATGATTTAATAAATTAAATATAATATATAGTAATAAATAATAATAACTTAAATATAAAATATATAATAATAACCTTAATAATAATAATAATAATAATAATTAATTAAATATAATATTAAATGAATAATAATATGATTATAAATATATAGTTTAATTATAAATAATAATATATATTATATAATAAAATATAATAATAATAATAATAATAATTATAATATATAATAATTATTATTAATATTAAAATAAAATTATAATTAATAATAATAACTAATTAATAATATAATAATAATATTAAATAATTAATAATATAAAATTATATAATAATAATAATAATAATATATAATTTAAATAATTAGAATAATAATATTAATATATATAATATTAATTTTGTGATATTATTATATAAATATTATTTTAAAGTTTTATTAGGATTCCCAATTGCAATTTTATTAACAAATAATGTTAATTATTATTTATGTATTATATATTATTTTTTTATTAAATTATTTAATATTATTTTATTATTGTGTATCTATTATTATATTATATTTATTATTAATTATTAATTTTATCTATATTATTATTTAATTATAATAATTTATTTAAATAATAATAGATAAATAATAATTATATCATTAATAATAATAATGAATAGTAATTAATAAATATAATAATAGAGATGAATATAAGATAAATTAGGGTAAGAGTAATAATTAGCTACCACTATCCGATAATAATCAAATAATATATATATAAATTTTGAAGAAAATTTATCATATTTTTATGTGTAAATAAAATATAAATTTAAAAATAAAAAATTTATAATAAAAATAATAAATGAATGAATTAATAATAAGATAATAAATTATAATAGGAAATAATGTTAATATAATAATATAATATACACCTTAGAGAAAAATATAATATTTATAATATTATATTTACGATATTAGTTAATTGATAAAACTAATAATATAGAATAACGAATAGAAAATAATAATTTATGAAAAAAAAATGTAAATGTTTTATGAAAATATTATTAGGAAGAATCATTTTGCAATAATTAACATATAAAAATAATTCTTCTTATTAAATTTTAACAATAATAATAATAATTAATATATAATAATAATTCAATAATATATAATTATAATAATTATCATAATTACATATATTATAATAATATAATATAATAATAATAATATAATAATTCTCTCTCTCTCTCAATATAATTAATAAAAATAATAATAAATAATCAATAATATATATAATAATATAATATATATATAATAATTAAATAATATATAATAATAAATAATAATAATAATAATAATAAAATATATATATAAATAATATTTATTATTATTAATTATTATATATATTAATATAGAAATAGATAATATAATATAATCAATAATAATATAAAAATAATATAATTATTAATTAATATAATAATAAATTAAAATTATTCCTTATTATATTTTAATAAAATAATATTATTTAATTTATTAGTATCAATTTGTACATTAATTACAAATAATAAGGTTATATATTATAATTATTATTTTCTTATTATTATTTATATTTTATTATTATTATTTTATATATTATATTACTTATTATCTATTATTATTATATTATTATTATTAATCCATTAATTTTATTATATGATTATTTTATTATTATTATTATTATTAAATTATTATATTATTATATTTATTAATTATTTATCTGGTTGTATTTTATTAATATTGATAAAAATTAAAAGTTAAAATGTGATAAAAGAATACTCGACTAGGTCTTATTTGAAAAATGATTAACTTTCTATACTTAGTACACCTTATTAATTTATTGGTACAAATAGATTATAAATATTATTATTTTTTAGTAATTATTAATTTTCTTTAGAAAATATGAAATGCTTTTCTATTAAATTAATTAATATTAGTTTAATCACATAGAGCACAAAGCAAGTTTAATAATATTATAAGAAAAATAGTCTCCTTCATTATTTCTGTATGAGTGGATCAGAAAGCAAAGAGGACGTTATTAAACAAAGAACTTTGAGAAATAATTGAGAATTGAAATAAAAATGGTAGTTATAATTTTTTAATTTTATTATATAATTATTATTATAAGATTATAAATTAATAATTCAGTCAAGAAGCAAGCATAAGATATAAACTGAATCGCCTAAAGTTTTAATTTGCAGCATAAATTTCAAGTTGATAATTATTGATTAGTTGTCCAACTGCTAGCCAATTTTTAACTTTAATTTATCTATATTATTACTATTAACTTACTAGTATTATATTTAAGTAACTATTATTTATACTTATAGGCCTATACCTAATAAATGGTCGTACGGAAAATTTGTGTTTTGTTGTAAAAAAATAAAATCTGGTTTATGTTGAGTTTCCTATGCTATCTGAATGCAACGATAACTTATCTTTTGCTATTTTAACAATTTACCTTAAACCTACTTAACCTAACTTACCTAAACTAACCTTAAAACTAATAACTAACCTACTACAATTAAACCTAACAACTATACCTAACCTAACCTAACCTAACTAACCTAACCTAACCTAACTACTTAACCTAATCTTAAATAATCTAACCCTAACTACCTAACTCACTTAACCTAATACTTAACCTAACTAACCTAACTAATCTTAAAGCTGCGGGATGGCTGTAAGAATTGTTTGATGTATGATTCTATCGAGCGTTCACCAATTGGACTAGTCACCTTCTTACATTTAAAACTATCAAACAAATTTACAAGTAGTGACATAAGGAACTGAAATGCTTTTAAATATTTTGACTGAAAAAAAGTGAGAAAGATTTTCAAATTTTAATTGTATGTTTTTATTTAACTTATTTATCCAAATTATTGATAACTTATTATATGAAAATTTAGACTAAATATAATTTAGATAATATAGCTATAGACAATTGTAATTCAAAAGAAGAAATACATGGAATAACTGAAATAGATACTAGGATTTAAAATTGTACTTATTCAAAATGGGCTATTCTACTTCACTATAAATATATATATACATACTCATATTTCTATATAATTATATATATTATATAATATATGATATATTATATATTTAATATATATAATATAATATATTATATATATAATATATTATATATATATAATATATATTAATATATTATATATATATATATAATAATAATATTAATAATAATAGGCATATATGGGAAGGTCAAATAAATACGTTTTTTAGAAATTTGTCAAAACTAAATTATGCACGAACTTCAGTATCAAGATCTGATACTGTGTATAGTGTTTGCATATATATTAATAATTACAATATAAAAATTTTTCTCAATATTCATAATATAAAACTATCGAATTACTTCAAATATGTTATTATAGCATACTGTAAGTTTACTTTACCCTGATACTTAGTAAATATTATTATATTTCTATATATATATCATTATATATATTACTGTGTTATCAATAATTAGTTGCCTAATGATTTTAGTAACTACTGAATTATATATAATATACTCAACAAAAATATACTCACATACTAATTTACATATACATATTATAACATATAAACTATACATATACATATACATACATATATCATAACATATATCATAAGCCTTTAGATATACACAAGCACATACATATATCATTATTATTACATACATACATACATAAATATACATATTACTATTAACTAATACATATGTTGGATTGTTGAAAAGCTCAAATAGTTGGTTTATCCATCACTGGATATATGTGTTATGGTATATTTATCAGATATATTTATAATACAGTATTTATTATTAATATTTAATAGGTAGTTTATAAATGATACTTTTATTTTTATTTATATTATATTATTTTTTTTTATTATTATGTTTCAGTTTGACATATTCAATTTGATTACTGTCGCTTGGAACGTTGTGGTATTGGCTGTCGCTATGAAGGTGTGAGATAGTGATGTGTGTTTGTGATGTGTTGTGTAGTGATCGTGTGTGTGTTGTGGAGTTGTGTGTGTGTTGTGCTATGCTGTGTGTGTGTGTGTGTGAAAAGTTGTAATATAATACTTTTATCATTAACTTATAATTATTTCAAACACGAATTATCATTAATAGGATTCTGCAATTGCTTGTTTAGGATTTTGTATGTTTTTTACTTTTTTTCTGTATAAGAGTGATATATTATTGTATATATTATATAAGTTGTTTGGAATGTCATGTCATATTTAATTCTCTATTATTGGTTACACGTTTTTGAAATACTTTTTAGAGAAGGTTATGATTAAATATATAAGTGATAATTGTTATTATCACTATATCTATATTCAGTAAAGAGATATAAATTCCAAAGAATAAATAGCGCTATGTATCATATTATAAAATTAGTTCATTTTACAAAAGACATTGAGAAGAAGATTCCCTGCTAATTTTACTGTTTTCTCATTTTTGCATATACTTTAGTACTTACTAAGTCACTATTATACGTAATTTAAAGAAATCATGCACTTACTTAGGTACTTTCTTAATATAAGGATTACTTTAATAAGTATGAATTTAAATATTCTATTAGAATTTTTAGTGTCAAGAAAAAATATATTCAAGAGCTCTTTTTTGGTAAGAATTATATTCAAGATATGTCAACATAAAAATGTTGGTTTATCATTATTACAATAACATCTTTAATGTGTTGTTCATTGTGTCATAAGACTATAAGCTTCTACCAAAATTATTAACCAAAGCACTTAATTCTTCATTCGCAGATATATAAATTTGCTCCGCCTCTCATATATTGCTCCTTACAACAAACTTCAAAGAGACGTTGAGAGAGAATTAGAGTGGTCAATATAAACGTCTTATATATTCAAGAGGTAACAATAACGTTGATGTATTTAACTTTTAAATATAAAAAATATAAGAGTTTTTTGTCTTTTAGGTTTAGGTAATAAGGGTGTTGAAATCAAAACAGAGCAATTTGTATGATGATTTTTGATCAAGACGTGATCTATTGTTGATACTAATTTGAAATTTATTATTATTATTTATTTTTTATCTTGCTAACATTGTTACTAACTGGAATTTAATATAAATTAATTTTAGGTTACTAGTAGTGTTACTAATTTTGTCACTGGTTTCAATCTATCACTACAATTTCTTTATCCAATACAAAAATTTAATTGAACTTCTTTTTCTTGGTTTAGGCTTTCTACTTTGGCGCAATTTTAAGCAGAGATGAAATCTTCGAAACTATTCTAGAAAGTTGCCGAAAATCTGGCAACCTTTTAAAGAAGAAAGAAAAAGATAAAGAGAAGAACAAAGAAAAAGATAAAGGCAAAGAATTAGAAAAAGATTTAAAAAGAAAGGATATTGAAGTAGAAAAAGAAGATAAAGAAGATGACGATAATATAATCGGTGACGAAAATCTAGATGAAATGAATGGCGAAAGATGCCAGATTTCGGACCAAGCTGACACCCCAATTGATCATGATAAAAAGATGAACTTTCTTGAATTTATTGATTAGTGATTACTATTACTATCACTAATATGGCTAATAATAATAATAATAATAATAATAATAATAATAATAATAATAATAATAATAATAATAATATAATAATAATAATAATAATAATAACAATATTATTATTATTATTATTATTATTATTATTATTATTATTATTATTATTATTATTATTATTATTATTATTATTATTATTATTATTATTATTATTATTATTATTATTATTATTATTATTATTATTATTATTATTTTTATTATTATTATTATTATTATTATTATTATTTTTATTATTTATTTATTTCATTATTATCATTATTATATTTAGATAAAGTTATGTCATTTATTATTATTTCACGTATTAAAATCTCATAATTATTATTATTATTATTATTATTATATTATAATTTTCAAAATTATATTATATAACCTTTCATTTATTATTTATTAATTAAAATATGTTTTGTTATTATTATTTCAAGATTATTTATTACGTTTAATTTTTTATAACGTAGTATTATTAGATAAGATAAGCTTCCTTTCGGTTAGTATTTCACAGTTTTCTTTTAATTCTCTTTTGAGTGTTTCGTAACAAAGATTCAGGGTTAAGAGGAAGAGAAAATTTGTCATATTCAGATTTCTGGCCTCCAAATCCACGGGTATCAAAGATTTTATGTCCGCGCCCATCATAATTTTATATCGCCCATATGATTTTATTTGTCTATTATTCTATAGCTCTATGCGTGAATATTCTTCTTATCGTTTGAAGACTTTTAAGGCTTTCAGTTATTACAAAAGTGGTGAATTATTATCTTACCTCGAGACAAAACTTCAAAGTTATGATAAAATGCAGATATTTAGAAAAACGCTTGGCTCATCAAATGTCCAGCGCTTAGTACTTTCGGAGAATGGCTAAATATAAAAACTACCTTTTTTAAACTACTTATTTAACGTGCTTTATCCCCTATGCAGGGGGTAACCACGGGGGGACACAGCGATAATATTCGATCTGTTAAGGCCGGCGTATCCCAAACTCTCAGCGCGACCAACGTGTTCGCATATTGGAGTTTTTAATTCTGCCTCCCAGCTGAAGATAAAACTATAAACATAGAGCATTAATTAATTTATCTGACATAAGCATCGAACACGCTAAAACATGCATGTGGATTACCAAGCAAGTCGAGTTGCCAAAAGTCACTATACCAATTTGATTTTTTCTTAGTAATTGTTAATTAACTTTACATATACCTTAGTTATAATATTTTACAGTTTTTAATTTAATATTTTTAAATTCGAATTTTCATATCTAATATTTGTAGAAGGTTAGAATTATAATATAATACCTATATAGCTTACTATTAAAAAGATATTTTAGGTGAATGGTTTAATCAATGTATTTTTATTTTTCTTTTCATCGCCTCTTTTGCACTCTTTTATAACTAACAGCAAATATTAAGGTTATAAATATTGCTGTTTAGAAGATTATAAAAATGTGTTATAATATATTCATAAAATTTAATATAATAACTTATTATTTGTAAATGACAAAAAAATATGTTATAACACTTTTTAAAATCATAATATGAATATTAATGTTAATAATTTAGGTAAATGATAATAATAATACACTTTGTTATTACTAATCATTTAATGTAACATTATTTTTCTCTCTGATAAAGTATCATTATATAAGAAAAACAATCAAAAATGGAAGTATTGAATAATAATTATCATTTTCCAAAGTATTAATATTAGATAACTTTCAGATATTTTGGATTATTTAGCTGCTAATTGAACTTCTTAAAATTAAGTTGCTATATGTGCTATATTACGACATTTTGTATAGTAGTTATCCGATACTATAGTATAATTATATATATATATATATATAATATATATATTACACCATTATCACGATTATATAATATAATATTATACATATACGATTCTCACAGTAGTATACGATTATGATATCTCTCATACCTTATTATTGTATAGTTATATATATCAATTCTTATTTGTAACTGTTCATTGTTTTAGCAATAACAATTTATTAAAGTTTCAATATTATTTTTCTAATAGGATAAATAATTCATATTATTATAAATATTTATTATTATCTATTCATATTATATAATAATTATTTTATTATTATATTCCTATTGATTATTATATTATT
>JABUQX010089577.1:0-17500 GCA_015478945.1 Trachelipus rathkii | reverse complement strand
AAATTTAATTTGAGGCGACTAAGACGTTACAAATTATTAATCGAAGGATTGGATCGGAAAATTATTAGGAATGATTGCCAGTTACATCGTCTATATAATGGTACCAAGAATGTATTTGTGTATACATAGGAATTGAGGGAAGATTCGTTCCCCTCCCCCATTTTTTAGATTTTTTCTATCTCATTACACCTCGACAATACGATCTTCCAATTTCTCAAATAATTTCCATAACATCTGAAATCTATATGCCATGAAACAAAAACGTATTTTTCTATTTAATAACCAAATATTCATAAACAGATAATCTTTGGAACTAGCATAGGGAAATAGCTTAAAGCTTCCTGTCACTCGCCTGTCTTTATCATTGAATTTTATTGAAAACGTGCTAATCTTCCCTCACAATAATCCTTATATAGATTACACAAATACATTCTTGGTTCCGTTATGTAGACGATATACTGGCTCATTCCTAATAATTTTCCGATCCAATCCTTCATTAATAATTTGAACAGTTTAGTCCATCAATCTTAATTGTATAACCCCTAAATAATTCAGCAAAACACAAATTATACCTTCTAGAACCATACAACAACTCTACACACAAACCATATGAATAAACCACACCACATATATTTAACGTGATATTTATTATTTTATATGAAATAAAAAAATTTTTCACAAACCTCAAAATTATCTGATTGAACTAAATAATCCACAAATATATCATTTATTATTTAAAACCATTTAAACATATATAATAATATAATTACTTTTTTTTACGTTATATATCCTAAATTAAATATTACATAAGATTATATCACCTACTTAATTATATATTAATAAATAAAATTAACAACAATTGATCGTGTATCAAATTTTTATCATCATTGAGCAATTTTTCTTATCTACATTATACTACATAACATAAAAACAATAATAATAAACGCTAAGATACCTACAATTTTTTATACATATAATTTTTCAATATAATCCCTTATATTACATCTCATTACCTCAACTCAAAAAAAGTGACATAGCCTCTTTCATATAAATAGATCTTATAATCGAAAAATCTATATACACAAATTTAGACTCCTATTTGTCAATATATTTATATCGAATAATAAATCTCATTTCATATAATCTTCGCAATTTATTCCTAGTGATAATACCTCTTGCTAATTAACGCTAATTCTATAGTATCTTTATAATAATATGTATATAACTAAATTCTCGATAATATCTCGTCTGGGGGGTAGTTCTTATCTGTCATTATACTGCCAATTATAGTCTTATAAACACACATAAGAATGAAAATTAATAAATCAATATAAAGAGTAAGATTTCTTAGAAGTACCACTACTCTTTTTCGATTACTCTGAATGATCAAACAAGTTTAAGACAAATGACGATATATATATCAAGACCTCTTGAGATTTCTTTCGAGTCTCGTAAACCATAGGCTACGCATAGTTATGACGTCCATATAAATACGATAGGAAAGATTTCATAATATTTAACTTGAAAGATTCCATCTTTCATTTTCACCATCTTAAATCAAAAATAAAATCGGTAATAGACTAGAATAAGGCATATATACGAAGGCTTATTTTGATCACACCATTATCCTAAATTATAATTATCTCATCAGGGATTTTTTGATTTTGACAAAAACTACAATCAAGTTTATTGAATTCCTTTATGTTTTTTTTTTTCTTTTTTTTTATATATATATTATATAATAAAAGGAGCAAATTCGCGTGAGTTACATCGTACCATCTCCTCGGCAAACATTCTTCATTTCCTTTATTACGTTATATAGCACATCGTGTCTCACTTGAGAATATAAGAATACATCCTGTAGCATTGTTGTGTGTGCTCATAGATGTGACGTTACATCATTTGCTGCGTGTTGTCGTTGATTCGAATCTATTTTAGTTTTGATTATATTTCTTGGAAATCATCTCCATGGATATCTTTCCTTGTTTGCACGGAAGCGTATCACGGGCTTCTCTGATTACAGTGAGTGAGGTGTGTGCCTTGAGCTACGTGGTAGCCTGTAAGGGGTAGATTTTTTGTCTTGAGCTTGAGGTGCAGGGAACAATGCTGGCATATGCCCCCCTGTTGGTGAGGTTCAACGCTCTTCAGAAACAAAAAAAAAAAAAAATAAAAATTATCTTCGTGTTCCCGAGATGACGGTCAAAATGGTATTGTTTAGGAAGCGGATAACGGTATGCAGCACTCAGTGGATTTTAAAATTAGGTGGCAGGTTTTTCTATGAATATCCCTCCTCACTCTATCTATAATTAATTAAGTGGATGAGTTTTTTAAAATTTTATTTTTAGTCAAATAAGCACTTAAAAAATGTTCTAATTCTTTCCACGCTACTTATATTAAATAAAATTAGTGTATATATAATATTAATTGTACTTATGAAGTGATAAAGTATTAAATATAGTGATACAAATTATAGAATATATAATTAATTTATTTATATAGTATATATATATATAATTAAATTATATTATATATATATATGATATAATTATATATATATTAATATATATATTAATAAATATAAATTATAATATTAATGATATATATAATATATATATATTATATAATATATATAATATATATATATATTAATATATATATATTAATATTATATATTATAATATATATATATATAATATATTTAATTATATTATATATCATATATAATATATATATTAATATCAGATAGTTATATATATATATATATATTAGTTATATAATATATATTATATAGTAGTATACCTTCCGCAATTTAATCCGCTAGTCCGCTTTAGTCGCTAGTCCGCTAGTCACGCTAGTCCGCTCGAACGGACTACCAGAATAGGTGCGGACTAGCCGGATGAGTGTCACTAGTTATGAGGATATACTATTTCAGTGAAATTAGCGCGACTACTTGCTATAACGTGCGGATCTCAAATAAAAAAAGTTTCCGCTCTCTTGTTCCTCACCTTTTTAACTCACTATTTTGTATTAATTTGAATAATATATACTCGGACTTTAAGATCCAAATATGTAATATTTAGTTTTCTGTAAGCGTCTTATCTGAAAGTACTTTTTACTACTGGTTTATGGTTCATTATTTATGAAAATATAATTATTATATTAATAATATATTTTGTGTATTTTTTATAATAAAATATCAATTTATAATATTTCAAACTTTAATTGAATCTATAGGTCCTATGTATACATGTAGAATTTATTGGTCTTAGTATGATCAATATATAATATATATATTAATAATAGGTCATTAAATATATATAAAAATAACAATAAATAAAAAATTTCAAAACTGACGAGGTCGTTCAAACAGCCAATATTAAAAGATATATCACAATCATGTCCATAAATATTATATATATAAATATTAAGTACTATATATATACATATATTGTTAATATATTATTTATAATATATTATATAATTATATATATATATATAATATATATTATATATATATATATATAAATATTAATTATATTATATTAAGTAAATAATTATATGTATATATTTGGGTAATTAATTTATATAATGTTAACAGTAGGCCACGTTAATGCGTAAGCTGCTTCTGTACCAGGAATTAACTTACCTTATAATATATAATGGATTATATGAGTATTATAAGTTCATTATTATATATAATATATATATATGTGTATTAAGGATATTAGTATTATTACTAACTTTTTGGAGTTTGATATTTTTAGAGTTCCGAAGAGGGTTATTCTAAGAATATTAATAATATTGATTATTCTATATTCATATTTAATAATATATATATTATATATAATATATATATTATTTATATTATAATATATATTAATTATAATATATTAATATATTTAAATTATTATATAATTTCTTTAACAATTACATTAATAATTTTTTATATTTTATTAATTTTAATATATTTTTATATATATATAAAAATAGTATATATTATATAATAATATTAATAATATATTATATATATATATATATATATATATATTAGATATATATATATATATAAATATCAAATATATTATTATATATATATTATATATTATATATATATTACTCACCTTATATATTATATATCAAGCTACTTTTTCACCATCCTTTCCTCACTCTCACGTAGTCATTAATGTACTGTTATTATTGAACGTAGCCTGTCAAATAAATATAGTGTGGTATCGCTATTACTTTACTAGCAAGTAATCTTATATATATATCCTAAGTACAGTTATTTATCTATTAATTATCCTTTATTATCATACATTTCTACTTCATATTCCTCCCACATCCACCTTGAATTATAGTTTACACATCTCCCTTATTGACGTTATTATTATCATACTTGCAATTATTTACCCTCAATATATACGTTTATCTTATCCTATTACTTTTTTCATTATTTATTGAGTGATTACTTGCTCGCTCAGGAGTCTACGATACCCTCTGGCTAGTTTATATATCATAATTATTACCTAGCATTTTACTTATTTCATTTGTTTATTTAGTTATTACCATATTATATTCCTTCTATTCTTATCTTTTATCATAGAGTGCTACTACATAACCATCTCGTGATTATTAGTTTATGTTAATATTAATTGTTTATTATAGCGCCGGATTATTAATATTATACAATAAATCTAATAAAATTTTTTTCAGAAGTACCTCACCTATATCTTTCATTAGTTATATCGTCTCCCTCAGTAGTTATCATCCCTATATATATATCATTTAAATATATTATAATCAATTCTATCAGCGCCCTCTATATCCTCTACTAGCCTACTATCCATACAGGCTATTATAATATATATCATTACAATACACTATGTCTTCAAAATATAGCTACTATATATAATATAATGATATAATATATATATAGTGGTGAAAAAAAAAGTTCCTTGCTAGGTCAGAAATATCTAGTATTTATAAGACTTTCAATATCACTTTATTTATTAAGTAATATATTATCTCTCTATATATATATTATATTATAATGTTCAATATATTTCGATATATATCCTACTTATATATATTTTTCATTTAACTTTTTGATATATATTAATAATAATTATATAGTATTTATATTATTTACGTGTTTCTTTACTCAGTTTTTAACTTTATATTATAGGTATAATATATATTAAATAGCTTCCCACGTTCTTGAGATTAACTTATTTATTTAATTTTACTCATTACTCGCCTATCTCCGCCTTCCATTATTATTATTTGATTACTCCCCCCCATAATCACTCTATACTTTATAAATTGATATTTTAATTATTTATATTTAATTCTACTGCTCTGCTAGCTCTATTGTAAACAATACTCTTTTACTTATATATATCTAGTATTTTAATATTTAAATATATGTTTCAATATTTTATCTAATTTTCTTCATTACTATTTATATTATACTCTAGCTATTTACTTCTAATTTTACCTATTACTATACTTGATTACGTCTTCAATGTTTACATCTTATATCATACGATTTCTTACCCTTTTCGATTAATTCCATCTGGTTTACATTTCCTGCAGAATCCAGCCCTTCCTATTTAGCTATATACCTCACATTCTGCATCATCTGGTGTTATAGTTATAGTGTTATATGTGCTCATTTTCCAATCAATGTATCTTACATTTATCTTATTCACTCGATGTTAACTAAAAATAATTAATGGTAGATTACCTTTTCTGGATATGACGGTAGATATTAAACACTATTGTGCCCATTTTTTCTCACTCTACTGATATAATGGATTTAAAGGTCCTCTCCGAACCAGTATGAGTCACAACACAATATACTTCCACTACTTCGTTTACTAATCTCCCAGATATAGAACTATATATATTTTGCTTTAGAATGATTATCTGTCTATTTTTACTTTTTTGTTAATCTATATATTTATATTGTTCAAAAAAGAAAAAATTTTAATATAAATTTTAGGCACCGTCGTTGCCGGGAGGAGCGCGGTAGCGCCGCGGGCGGTCTGCCCCCATGCATTCACGGCATTTCATGGTATTACCACCGGTACTTATGCTAGATTTTTCTCGATTAAGATTTTAAATAAATAGTGTGCTTATCATGGTGCATGTTTAAATTATTGGTTTTAATAATCTTCTTTTGATTACATTTCATTATAAATATTTATGCATTAACTATATATTACATTAGTAATTTTCCTTAGGTTAATCACAATTTTATAATTCAAATTTAAACATCTGAAAGCTTAAATTCGTCATTTACTATAAACCTTTTTGTAATTTTTTGTTAGGCTTAAATGCTACTGAGCCTCATTTCTCACGTAGTAAAAAGTTCTTTATGCGGAGTTTGGTTTCGATAACACTTTTGAATCTCTGCGTTTTTGCATTGTCTATTTTTTCTCACTATAAGCGATTATGGGTTTTTGTTTCGGTCTACATTTTCATTTCATTACAAAATTGGTTGTATGTGGGTGTGAGTGTTTCGTCATTTTACAAACACTTTTGCTCATATTTGCCTCGTCTCGAGCTCTTTGTCTCAAGATATGTAGCACGATTTGCTTCATTACTCGTCACTCAGCTTGTTGTCACAACACTTTTCGTGTCATTATAATTTTTGGCAGATGACCATAGACACACAGTTAACTTTTTACGTTTGATTAGTGAAAACACCTAAAGCACTTTTTGCCAAAAAGACCCGTAATACACATCAATGGTGTGATAGTGATGTGATTTTGGAAAAGAGTTACCAGACAAAATCTCCGGTACATGTGTTGGAGCCTCACCTTATTATTATTATAATATTAATTATATATATTAATTATTATATATAATATAATATATATATATTAATAATAATATAATATATATTATATATATATATTATTTAATTTATTATAATATATATATAATATATTATAATATATAATTATATTATAGATTATAATATATAATAGTTATATATATATTATTAATACTTATATGTTAATTTATATATTTTATATATTAATATATTATATATATTAATTATTATATATTATAAATTTATATATATACTATTAATATGATATATACCTCAGGGAAATAGAGTATATAGGAAAATAACCTGAATATAGGTGTACAAAAATTGAGGCCTATTTTTTTTAATATATATGAATATCAAAAAAAAATCGTGAATAATTGATTAAAGTGACACTCTATATTAATAGTATTTTTTATTTAAATATTTAACTCTTCCTATAATATTTATATATGACAAAACACTTTAGTGATAAATAAATAAAAAGAAAACAATGTTGTTTAAATAAGTACTAATTAAAAAATTTGCTTACAACAAGAGAAGCGAAAGTTTCAAAAAAAAATTGATAGCACCGAAGTGGAATTTGGCATTTGCGAAAATAACTGTATTCATAATATAAGTGTTTTATTACGCTTCTTGCTTGGTCCTAAAACCAAATTTGTTAGAATATGATTTAGACATGTTTATAATATGAATAAAAGGTATGTATGATTGACGGTATGTGAGGAGATATGGTTTTTTCATTAAGAATCTTAATTTGTTCGGTCCATATCTGGGTATAAGGAAAAAAACTAAGTTGTTAATTTATAATTAGTTTGTAGAATGATCTGAATAATAGGTATAGATTTTTTTCTATACACCGCATAAATTGGTTGCAATTTAGTTTTCTTTTTAGATGCTTTAGGTTAGAATTGACATTGAAAAAAAGAGAGTAATGTTTTAGAAACAACAATTATTTAATTAAATGTCTAATAAAATAATGATAATAGTGAAAATAATAGAAATAATGGTAAAGAGTAATAATTTAATAATTGAATAATTAATAATAATAATAAGTATATAAATATATAATTTTTATTATATTGTAAATATAATAATGTAATTGAATAATGTGTGAATTTAATAATCTTAAAGAGTGAAAAGTAATTTAAATTGTAAGATAGTAGTAATAATGTGATTGCACTTTTTAACAAAAAATGAGAAGGCACTCTTAGCAGGTAATATTGCACAAATATGTAGAGCATTATTAGCCGTTTGTGTGAGAGCACACCAAAAAGAAAGTGTTTAGAAATATATGTATTTTATATAAGCAGAAAACTTAGTTGGATTGGTTTTAGATTTTAATAAGTGTGAGTTTGTCAACTGACAATTAATAATATTTTCAATTTATTGTAAAACATAAAAAGTTTAGATGGCGGTGGACATATATAATTTACGGCGACAGTCGTAATCGGTATGTAAGGCAGTTATAAAATATCATATTATGGCCTAATTAATGTTTGATTGAAAAGTATAATAAAAGGATAGAGGTGAGAAAGAGTTTTACTCTCGAGTAATAGAATTACGCATAAATTATTCGTTTTTATCCATTAAGTCATGATTTAAAAAGAAGAGATAGATGTTAGCACAGTGAGTAAAAAACATGTAAATGACGTTAATATGTCGGTGGAGTAGTCTACGGGCTAAGTTCCTAAAAGTCTGTGACACCTCACACACAAGACTATATACAATGGAAGAATAATTTAGCTTTAATAAAACCTCATAATAAAAAAGGATTATCATATATGTTATATTATAAGGGTTAATACTGAGTGATTTTCTCTCCCTAGCAGATAATAACCACTAAATTAACTTTAAAATAAAGAATAAATATAATAGATCTTTTAAACCAGAAAATGATAAAAATATTCACTTCAACATATACGAAAATAAAATTTCTGATATTTTAATTCTTACCAGATTTACCATTTCAAATTTATATCCATTACAATCAAATTTTAAAAGTGTTTTTTTTTTTTTTGTTAGAAAATGTGGAAGGAAATTGTTTAATATGATCTAGATTCTATAGTCTGTAGTATAAGAGTATGTGTTTACTTATAATTTAGACTATTTAATTATGGTGTAGAGATATAGTGTTTATTTATTACTTACTTCAATAAAACTGTCTTCCTAAGATTGAAAAGTTTTATTCACAAATATTATTAAGAAAATCTTAAAAGACGTCGGACACCGGTTATATCGCTCTAACGTGAACGGGTGGTTTAATCTTCCCACTTTCTGCACGGATATTCTTTTTTCTGTTATTTTGAAAATTATCACTTCTCAATTCTCTTTTTAACTTGCGAGAGTTATTTAAGGTGATAGTGCTCTTTTTGTGACATATCTCACATCAATTTTCGTGTGTGAATTTTGGCTTTGTGTACTACTTTATCAATGCGCTCCTATCTTTACTCTAGGAGAAAAAGAGATAAATTGATATGGGATATCAGTTAATAATTAATACTGTGTTTATATACGAAAATAGCACTGAGATGCAAAAATGTGCGTGTGAGAGAGAGATTTAAAATATTGTACTTGTCGAGAGTCGCACTTGTACTCTCTCCATTTCGAATGCGTGGTTTAATAATCTCATATTCTCGGATAGTTATTAAATTTATTTATTATCTTTAATTATTAGCAATTTAGCTTTATTAACAATGAATCACTAGCATAAACTGTTATTATAAAGTGGTAAATTTATCTGACATTTTTGCAAAAATATTTCAGCCAAAAAAGAGAAATGAACTTCACATTATCAGAAAATATGTTCTCCAACTCTCTCCATCTCTACGATGGTTGATATATGAGTCTCGTGCGTACAAAAAAGTAAGTGAAAAACTGTAGCAATTCAATGTTATTCGTTACTTAGATTTTTGTTATAATGGTTTATTTTAATAGGTATCAAATTATTCATAGTGATGATTGACTGGAGAAATTGATAAGGACTATAGTTTAATAAGTATCATTAATCATTGTATTTTCGATATGATTTTCCCAGTCCAATTTAGTTAAATTATTGATTATTTTTAAATTATTTTAACGACTACTCTCTTTTTCTTCTTTTATCTTTCTTCTTTTAAAACCACCCCAAAACACCATGATTTTTTTTGGCGCTATCATCGTGTGTTAAATTATATTCTCCCCCAAAAACACCTCTGTGATAAAACATTTACTCAATTCCAAAGCAAAATGATCATTTTTTATTTTTTACGTTATAAAATTAAATTTTATAAATATTTAGTAAACTTTTGATCCTGTTCAGTTTACCATCTGATTTAGCAGTAACGATTGTGTAAATTCTTGTAATTATATTGGAAATAATAACTAGTAGTTAAATTAATTTTATTAAACAACAAAACATGGACTCAGGAATTTTCAAAATTACAGAATAAGGTTCATATTATATATATATATTAATATATTATATATTTATAATATTATATATTAAATATATAATTATTAATATATATTTAATATAATATAATATATTAATTAAATATATTTATATATAATATAATACTATAATATATATATATATTTAATATATATATTAAATTATATTATATTTATATATATATATTATTTAATATATTTATAATTGTTTTCATAAACACAAATTATATAATATAATATCACCTTATATATATATAGTATATATGGCAAACTAAAGAAGTTCCCGCATGATATTTCGAAAAACTTTAACACTCAAACTTTTATAAGATATCGGCATCTTCACAAACATATATGGAATCAGCGTATGAAAATTTGTTATGGATAATATAAAAATTTTAATTTTCTTCTAGTGAGTATATTTTAATTTTAATAAGTATACTTGTTTATGTAAAGGATAAACGTAGGTAGGAGAAGAAAACTAAAACATATATGGAATCAATACGAGCGTAAAATAAATTTTATTTAAGAGGGGCTCTCGAGCCGTGTTCGGGTTCGGACAGAGTGAAAGAGGATGAGATCAGATTTTTCACTAATTAGACAAAAACAGTTATCACAAGTATTTTAAGCGAAATAGTTAATTTATACTTTTCTAGGGATTGCGCGTAAAAGTTCCCGACACCCAAACCCAAATACCAAAGAGCGGGGGTTCCGGAGACCCTCCACCCGCCGATGTGTGGGGGTGGTTGCAAATATAAGTTCTCTACCCGTCGTCCCCAGGAGGGCGGAGAGACTCTCTCCGAACTCTTTGCTCTTTTGCGGTTATTTTACCCATGGGTAGATGTTATTCGTTTGTTTAAAAAAGAAATAATCTGTTTTTTGATGTGATGCGTAATCCAAACCGCTGATTGGCAAAGAATTCGCAAGCAGCGCAATATGCAACCATCCGTTTCATGTAAACCAGTATCGTAATTTTGGAGATATAAAACAAATAAAAAAAAGATCATTATTTTTTTTATTTAATGGTTACTCATACATAATTTTTTATCATTACTCGCTTGATATTCAATGAGTATTGTCTATATACAGTTTTATTTTGGTACCCTATTCTGTAGATATTTTCATATTATTTGAGGATTCTAGTGGCGAACAAAGTTGGGGGTTAACTTTCTTGTTATGCAACCATTCAAAGGGCTTTGATATTCCAACTTTTTTATTATATATGTATATATTATATATATTTTATATATATTAATATATATTATATATATATTATAATATATATTAAATATATTATATATTATTATATATTATATTATATAATAGTATTTATAATATAATATAATATATATATATATATATATATAATATATATATATATTATATTATTAATATTAATTTAAGTATATATATATATATTTATTTTAATATATAATATTATATATAAATATATTTATAGTAATATTTAATATATTATATAATTAATATAATATATATATAATTATATATATAAGTATATATAATATATATTTATATATATTTATAATAATATATATATATATATATTATTAATATAATAATATAAATATATATAATATTATATAAATAATATATATTATATTTATAATTTAATAATTAATATATATAAATATTATATATAATATTATTAATAATATATATATATAATATAATTATAATATATATATATATATATAATATAATATATAATATATTATATATAATTATTAATTATAATATATATTATAAATTAAATATATATATTATATTTTTATATTAATATATATATATGTATAATTTATATATATATTTATTAAAAAATTGAGTCTTTTTATAGAAGCAAGCAATAAAAATGTTTATGCCTTCTTTCTTAAGTCTCACTCATATATATAGAGTTTTTTGTTTTTAGTATTTTAAATTAAACATTAATTGATAGATATATATATTATGTTATGTCATACAAAGGGTCACATTAATTTAAGGATATATATATATATATTATATATATATATAAATATAATTTATTATATATTATATATATATATATATAATATATATTAATATATATATATTATAGTATATATATATATATATATATATATATATATTAAATCATATATGTAAATATATATACTAATATAGAACTGGTAAAGTGACCTCGCGAAATTCTTATCAAAAGTTTTGAAATATATTTTTTAAAGAATTTTACTTTTATAAAAAAAAGAGAAAGAGTAGATAGAGGGGTTGCACATTGGATCAAGAAAATAAAATGTATATATGTTCTACCGTGGGGATATAATAATAAATATAATAATATCAATATTAGAGCAACCTCTTCTAGTTATCAATGAGAACAGCTTTACTTTTGATTGATCTTTGATGATTATGTGAGTTTTATTATGTTGAATTGAACTTAATTGTTAGTTAGATAGTTAGATTACCTAACAATCTCTTCTAATAATTATGATAATTTCAAAATTGATGATAATAAATATATTACACAAAAATATAACCTATAAGTGTATCTCATATAGTATATGTACGCCAGCTAAAAGTTCTAAGAATCCTTCAGGACTCTTATTTTTTATAAATTATATATCATAGGTAAAGAGAGAGCAATGAATACCATAGTGTAAACCGCAAAGATGACAGGATCGGAAGGGTATCATCTTCTTGTATCAATAATAAAATACTCGGAGAGCGTAATACGCGGGTTGGACTATCTTCCACCCCTCGCGGGAGGGTCCCGGAATCCCCGCTCTTTTGGTATTTGGTGGGTGTCGCGGGGGTTACTCCGCCCCTCCCCTACGGGTGTATGGGAAAACGTCCCCCCACTGTCCCGCGTCGGCTCGAGCCCCCTAAAGATTTTTTTTACATTTATTGTAATAATCTTTATACCGCTGATTCCAATTATGTAATTGTTTTTCTGTAAGTATCGCACTTTTCGATAACTAAATATTTGATGAAAAAATATTTTATTTTTTTTTTCATTTTTATATGTAAACATAGAAGATTTTAATACGTACTCATGATATGATTCTATATATATTTAATTTATATCGAGTTAATTTTATCTCATTAGTTTTGGAAAGGTGTTATAAAAAAAACACAGTAAGTACTTTTCGAAGTGAATTATTAATATTTATTTGATATTCATAATATCAGATTTTATAATTATGCAAAATTATTATTAATGAGTTACTAAAAAGATTTGAGTAAAAATAATTCTAAGGGTCGAACTTGAATTCATTCCGTTAGCTACTTGATAGAATACCATTTGTTATATTGGATATTTTTTTTTATTTACAGGTTAATGTTTACTGTTTAATGCTTTCAGGAGCTACCAATTATTAATTATCTATTAATAAAAAAAAAAATAAAAAATCTAAAACTGTCGGATGTATCAGGTTTAAAACGTGATAGAATAGGACCTAATATCAGATCTCCAGTCAGTCTTGTATTATACTCATGTTTACTTTTCTCTAAATTTATATTTCGCAGTATTATTTTACTACAGATAACCTTTAGCCTAACATTAAGGTGTGGTTTGACGGACATTGAATTTCAAAGGTATAATTAATTTCATTTTGGGGGCGGAGATGTGGAAGCACGTGGTAGTTGTTATTTATTATTTTAGAGGTTGAAACATTTTACCTTTTTAATAGGAGAAAAAAAAATTATTTAGGCCGATAGTGCTGATCAGAGCGACTCGTTCATCCTGGTGGAACTGCTACCGGATTGATGATTGTTTTTATTTATGACTATTTATCTCTCCCCCCCTCTTCTCGAAGAGGGAGAGCATATTCTCTCGAGAACCTCTCTCTCAGTCATCCTTTTTCGGTATTTTGTTCAATACGCTTGGCTTGTGCTCGGCGGCGGGTTCCTCCCGCCTCCCTTCCTCCCTACGGGGTATTGCGAAAACAGTCCCCCCTCTGTACCCCCGTCGGCCTCGATCGCTCCGCACCTAATCACTATTAATACTCACTATTAATACTCACAAATATATTTTGTAAATAAGCTTGAGTATTCTTAGCATATCCAAAGTGATGATGTAATTGAGTTTTTTCCTGTAAGTTGTCATACTTTTCCATGGGGAGATTATTTTCGGAATAATTTCGAAAATTTTTATTAATTTTTTTGTTGGGCATATTTATAGGCTTAAGCTCTCTAATATGGTCTAGCTATTGTGCAAAATTCTGTACTTATGTGGGATAATTTTTCTAAGTCGTCCAGGCAGCTATATGCGTTTTGTACTCTTTTTTCGGATATTCCAGTATATTTTCTTTTTGAATTTTTTTACTATATCTGTTCTCAATAATTTTTACTTAATTAATATATAACTTTATTAAAAATCTCATTATCTGAAATAACATTAAATTCACAGTCAACCCAGCATAGGATTTGTTAAAAAAATATTAGTTTTTAGTGCGTTTTACTCTCGATTTGGAGAGATTTAATAATTCGATAGTAAATTATTGGATAAAAAAAAAATATACAATTAAAAAATTCTAATTACACCTGGGAAAGACACACGGAATGTCGTCACCTTACTAGAAACGATGAACAGCTCGACATACGCAAGAGAATTCAGCTTTGTTCTTGTTTTCTTCACTATTTTTCTATTATATATCTACACTCAAATATTTTATTAAATCAAGTTTGCCTTGCATAATATTAAGTTAATAAGATTTTAATTGGAGTTATATTATATCCATAAAATAATCTTAATAACCGTAAGTTTTAGTATTTCTGATGGTAAAAATAATGGACCTTGCTTAATGTAAAGACTTGATTTTACTTCTCAGCTTTAGCATAATATAAACTACACTTCATCCTATATATTTTCTAATTACTTGATATTAAATATATTATATTACTAAGTTTGATAATGAGTTATATATATATTAAGTGGGATTAGGTAAATTATGCAATATTTAAAAACTACATATTATATATATATAATTATATAATATATTTATATTAATATATAATTAAATATCCATATATATTATAGAAATTATATATATATTATATATATTAATTATATTTTTATTATAAGGTTCACAGCCATTCTCAGGGAATAAGCAACAGCATTGTGGAGCTCAAAATATCAATTCCAACAATCCTAATAACATATATATATATAATATATTATTATATAATATATATATATATATATATAATATTATATAAGTATAATAATATAATATAATATATACTATATAGTATTATATATTATATATATATTAATATATACTAATAATATATACCTATATATATATATAATATCATATATATATATTATATATTATATATATATATACTAATTATATTATAATATATTATAATTATATTGGATAAATGTATTGTTCAGGTTTTCTATTTCACTGCGACATTTCATGCTAAAGAGGAAATACAGACCACGTTAACCTGATTGTAAATCATTTCTGCATCATGCATGAAATTACCAATCATTTTCAAGTTGATTGGTTGTTTTCTCGACCATATCATGGGAACGAAAACTTAACGAAACGACACATGGACACCCGTACCTCATTATTTTACCAACCAAGGAGATTTACTACGCACAAATTATGCGGGGCTACACAGAGAAGAGGGTAAATAAATAGTTTTATTAATCAGCGAGACCATTTTTAATCCACGTAACCAGTGGTACGGATTATAATATATACATTAATGAGATAAAAGATATTATACAGCTCTTGAAATATATACTTTAAACATTGAGTGTTAAAACTGATTGAGAAAACTTGATTTGATAAATTACCGTTTTCTTGAGAATACGAAGAAGCTCTGCTAAAGCTAGTCTCCGTGTTTCTCTATACTCCGAGAAGTACGCGCGCTCCAAAAGTAGTGACTATAATGCATATGAGATTTTTTATTTCGTTAGATTGCCAAGTTTCTTATCAATCTTAAAAGATTATACCCACTCAACGGCGTAAAACAACAAACCGATTTAATATCGACCAGAGCCTGTATAGGTCGAGAATTTCATTCAGAATTCCTACCGGGGGTACACGACGGATTGGGACTTCGTCCCCCCTACTTGGTCCTACTAACCGCTCGGCTTCGAATATACGCCACTAGTAAAATACGGGAAATGTAAAAGAATTATAATAATATAACATAATTATATCTTTCCAAAGGACAACTGGATACAAGATCAAAAAACTATTTGAGAGCAACGTGCTCCAATAATAAATCTAGTGGACACTAATAGGCTAAGAGAAAATGGATAGCAGAGGAGGTTTGAAATTATAAGGTTTGGATTAGAAAGAACTCGCACAGGGTTGTTGGGAGAGCTTACTTTGGCCAGACCAAAATTATTAACTAACTTTTAGAAAGAAAACAGAATATTTAAGATGGATTATGTTTACGATATTAGAAGGACACAAATATTAGTATCTCTAGAAAAATAATTATTTTTTTTTTAATAGTTTTACTTTGCATTCAGATGGAAATTGGCTTGCAGGGCCTAAAGTAGAATGATCTCGGTTCTATACTTTTCTTCACCTCCATCTTTGAGCTTTGGTTTATAATTTTTTTAGTACATGCCAGAATAGGCACAAAATTGGCGCGGATAGAGGCTGGACTCATGTATTACAAAATAATTTCTTTCTCTAAGGTTATTAAGTATTATATACTGATTAAAAGTAATTGTGATATCTAATCTCACAGTTGTTATGTTCTCAGCACAAAATTTATTCAATATATCACCCAGTTTTTTTTTTAAAAAAAACTGGTAATAATTTAATTCACTATAATTTATATTATTATCATAGTATAACATAATATTACCTTACTATATAACGTAATTTCCATGTTTTTCTTAGAATAATAGATATAATATTAGTGATTATAGTAGAGTGATTAGTTAGTATATTTAAAATTGCTTTAAATTATCGTCTTCTGCAAATCAAAAGGATTATATCATTAATATATAATACTCGACAGAGCTATTCGCCTGTACAAAAGGGCAGCGCACCTAAATAATTTTTTTTGAAGATTGCTCCTGCGTCCTATGCGCCAATATTGCCGCCCGACCTAGTGGCCTTCACCAGTGCTCTTATGGTTCCTACTTTATTGTGTTCTTTGTTACAAGACAATAATCGAAGACCTTACATTCTTCAAATCAAAAAGGTTCTTATTGAAAGGTGCTCCTATAAGTTGCGTCTATGCGCACTATTTGCCGCC